>CAAKHC010002417.1:0-18118 GCA_901007825.1 Macroramphosus scolopax
CATGGCCCCCCTCCTGTGTAGCCCCGCCCCGTGCTCCAGGCTGCAACTGGTCCCCTGGTCCGTTGCAAAGAAGAGATTCCTGCCCAGCCGGGTGGAACAAACATGAGTTGACAGTAAGCACAAATTCAGGCATCGCGCGGTTGCTGAATACGAAAGTCGCTGACAGACTGAGGCTTCCATGAAGTGAGGAGAAATGTCAAGGAACACTGAAACGTGTGAGGAATTTCTTCTGCAGTATCTTTTAGATTTCAACATAGTAAATGTAAACATTTATCTGGAACTGAGAGTATTTCCATCATATTAGAGAAATGATGGTTCCACTAAGGGCCGTATTTACTAGTAAATATAACTACGATGTGTTTAAAGAGTTGTAGATTCACTGTCGTTGTGGTGTAAGTTGATAAAAGATATCAAAAGGCTGTCTGGCACATTGTGAAGGATGATGATGTCACCGTCACTCTGCTAAACGAGAAGTGACTTTTAACACGGAACTCGTCAAACAGAGAATCATGCAGAGCAAAAAAATGTAAATGTACTATTTTGTTTTTGTTCACGACTGCTTTGCCTGATTTGTCCCATTTATCTGTCTGTTCATCTTCGTTGTTCCACTTCATCACGTGTCAACTGGTTTTCAAAGTATCACAGTCACAAGGTTTCATAAGGTTTCAGATGTGAAAGTGCCAAACTAGATGTTGTTCCCCCGTTATGTTTGAGTCACAACACATTTGGAGTTACTTTTCTAACGTTAATGTGCAAACTATACTATCAGATTGCCACACTGCAAACAACAGGAGGTTTCATAGCAAGTAGAAATGAAAGGGATTAAAAACATATTTATGATTCCAATTTTTTTGTTTGTGAATACAAAAGTTTTTAAGTGAAATGAAAAAAGAAATGAAATCAAATTTTGTTAATGAATTAAGGTTGTGATTGCAAATCTAAAAATGCTGTTTGTTAATTATAAAAAAATTGTTTTGTAAATCCAAACTTTAGTTTCTTCAGCCTAAAGATGTGTTTGCCGTTGAGCTCAGGCTTGTGGGCGGGACTTAAAATAATCGCCAGTCTTGATTGGAGTGACAGTTTCACTCTGACTGGCCCAGCCGAGAGTTTCAATTCAATGGCAACAATAACAAACATTTTAAATGCACAAAAAAAGGTTTGACTCCGAAAGGAAACTTTTGCTTTAATGTAATTGTAATCACAAATGTATTTTACTTGCTACAAAACGTCTTCTTTCATGCAGTGCCAATCGTTTTGCTCTCAAATCAATACATTGATTGCAAACCCATTCTGTGTGATTGCACAATAAAGATGAGAGAGCAACTTCCTAAGTGGAGAGACTGTAAATCTCAACACGTGAAGCCGCTGAAGGTTTAACGTCAGCTGAGCGAACAGTGATGGGAACTATAGATAACAAACCAGCACGGGGGCCTCCTCCCGAGGGGACCACAGGGTGAATGTAACGACTTTTGAAGCATTTATAATCCTGTATGATGTTTCTTGAAGCACAAAACTCCTGTTATTTATCTTTTTTAGATTAAAGACATACCACAGAATGACACCGAGGATCAAATCGCTTTTATTTCTTAATATATATTCTTCAATATATTCACATATACATATGTATATCTATGTATAGATATACATATGTATATATAGTATACACTGCAGCTGTGAGCCAGAATACAACTAGGTTGGAAAAAGTTAAATATGAAAAAATGTATATTAAATTAAAGCCCTGAAACTTTTGGGTTGTTGCTCACATTATTCAGTCTCAGATTTTTCCTACTTTTGCTACTATTATACTGTTGTAATTCACTCTGTAGGATGGAATAGTTATTGATTGAACCTTTACTAACATCTTGCCTGTTTGAATATGTATACCACTGTAAAGGCATTGATGATATTAACAGTTTTAGTGCCATAAAGACAAATAAAGTTTGAATATTTTGTTAATTTGTTCCATGTCCCGACAGAGGCCTGGTCCATACTTATTGATTAAAGTAATATATTAGTAACGAGTGTTAATGTAGTTGTGTGCTACATCCTCCTTCCCTTCGTGTTACAGTCGTCAGGCTGCAATCTGGTGTTGGAACTGGACCAAGAGGACGGATCAGAGAGGAGCCAGCCCACTGAAGTGTAACATCCTATAACTTCTGGTTCTCCTAAAACAGGTCACACATTTCTAGGATATTGTGTAATTTTGAAATTGTTTTCACTTCCTCTCACTGAGTCGGTTCAGGGAGGAAACGCCCCGCTGGAGTGTCATTTCATTGGTGTTCCTTATCTTGTCTTTTACCATCAAGTAGGAGCATGTATTGATCAGCATGAGGCAATACTTAATAATCAGGGGTATAGCTCAGTGGTAGAGCATTTGAATCATGGCTCAAATCTGGGTGCCCCCTTGATGATTATTACTACAGTCAAATGCAACAGTAACATCACCAAATAAATCCAATATGACAAGTTGGTTCCTAAGACATGGAAGAATACAATTTATTAGAGCAAATTTAATGATAAACTTTATGAAAAAAGTTACAACATGAACACTTCGCTTACCAACGTCTTAAGTCGATATATTTATATGTATGTACACCGTGCCTTGTAATGACATGCTACAAGCACATGACCATTTGAATATTGAAAACAACAAAGACACACACGCGGAGAGTCGTTTCGCTCTCCTCACAACACACAACTCATCAGTCTTGACCAAAAGAAAAATGCCAAAGCACAATCTTAGTAGAACAAATCAACAGGAGAAGAGAAAGGTGGCCGTATGTTCACACGGAGACCGCTGAGAGCCGCTGTCGCTCGGCGGGAAGCAGTGGGACGTCTGCTGGTGGCTCGTCTTAGGAAGTGCGGGCCAATAAAGTTAAGACAACTGAGCTAGGACCTGGTCCGACGTCAACTCACCAGGATTTAGAAAGTGCTCCGCTCCGGAGGATCCCAGAGATCTCAGCTTTGTTTATTGTGTTGCTGTACAAGCGACACGTTGCTGTAGTGTTACAATCAGGGCTGACACCCAGACCTTCAAGTGATCGGCTGCCGGCGACATGTTTGGAGTGTGGAATGAGTCGCTAGCGTGTTCAGTGTCTACAGATTACAGCTCTAGTATCGCAATCACTGATCTGTAAAGTCTGTGTTGTTGTTGTTGTTATCATGCACCCGCATACTTCATCCCCTTCTTGGAGAGCGTTGTTTGCAGCCAGAATATTTTTGCTGCTCTCGCAAGTCCCAGTGTGAACATACAGTTGGGGAGCTGAAAACTGGAGGACATTGCTGTGGTAGTTTCTCAGTGTTGCTGTACATCGCTGCAGAAATACAACGCGCCGCACAGGACGACATGGGACGATAGGAACCCCTCTAAAAAGGTTATTTTACAGGTCTTAAAGTTGCAACAGGACTGTGCCTGGAAACAATCAGACACCAATTTGAAAGATTGGACAGATTAAACTGTAATACAGACTAGAATATGTTGAATAACCAATAATATGGTAGAAGTCCTTAAAAAGACAACGTAATATGATGTTAGAGAGGTCCTCGTCTGCCGCCTACAGGAGTTTGTATCAAGTGAAATATCGAAACCCTTTATGATAATCTCAGCTGGCTGAAATTGAAACTCACGCACAGAAGTATAAAAAAATCTGAGACAGCAGCTCAGAGTTCAAATCCTCAACACTACCTTGTGAGCAAAAAATAAATAAGCTTAAACACATTTCAGAAGAAGATCTGGACGAAAGACATGGACGAAAGTGTAAACCAGGCTATCGTGGAGTCGGTGAGAGATACTCCAGACACGTTCACAGAGTTCGCTCATGACCTCATCCTTGTCTTGAAAGCAGTGGGATGAGGACTGTAAAATGTAGTCCAGATCTGAAACAACGCTTCATCTCCATCTCCAAGTGTCTGTGGCTTCAGACACGCAGGATCTCCAGGCAGTTGTTGTAGCAGATGGCGATCCAGTCCGGCTGTGTGGAGGCCCACTGCACATTGTTGATCTCCCCTTCAGCAGTGTAGGCCAGGATGGGGTCTTCGATGGCCCGGGGCATCTGCTGGATGTCCCAGATCAGGGCCTGGTGGTCATCAGCTGGGGAATAGAAGAAACACAGTGAGCCTCCAAAAGGAAGTATGAGGGCTGGAGTGGCTTTAATGTATCTCATACGGGTGACTGGTACATCAGTACGAGATGTCGAGGGCGGTGGGGAAGCCTTGTGATTTAACGAGATGGGAAGAGAACAGGCTCCCTTCCTGGAAAGAATATTACCGGATGTCAAACCTCTGGTTGAAGCGGTCTTTAATACGAGCCTCTAACATGGCAGCAAAGCGGTGGTTCCGGATTTAATTAAAACGACCAAGAGAAGTCGTCTGCTTGAGGCAAAGTGTCATATCATTGAAAAAGTTACATTAATGAATGATTATGACGGGTAATAATAGACTGATTTCTTTTTCCAATCGATTATTCTTCTATGGTCGTCTATCTAAATCTCGAAGTGGCTATCCAACTATGAATATTAGATGCAGCTTGCAAAGTGTGACAGACCGCAAACTTATATAATGAACCAGTGTGTTTACCTGCAGTGCAGATGTGACACGAGGAGTGGGGAGCCCAGGCGATGCCGTTAACACAGGCGCGGTGGTTGTTCAGCCGGGCCACTGGCGTGCACGGCACACGTACATCCAGGATGACCACCTATCACACAGACGTGTTAATGACATGGACGGAAAGTTACCACTGCTTATGTCGTCACACAAGAAAACAAACATCAGCTCAGACGTCAAAGGGTCGACAGTGAACTGACCTCCATGCCGTCCATGGCCATCGTGGCCAAGTAGTTGGGGTCCTGTTTGTTCCAGCAGAGGCGGAGCAGCGGGTGGTGCTGGGGGTCCTCATAGATGATGGTGCTGTGCTCCAGGTGCCGGAGGTCAAACATGCGGACTGAGCCGTCAGCACCCACAGAGGCAAACATATCTCGACCTCCTCCTGCGCGACTGAAAGCAATGTCGTAGACCTGAAGGGACAAATCAAGTTTAACTCTTCTTTTCTGCTGTGTGCACAATCCACATATAAACGATCACACTTTGATGTCAACACATAAACGCACCTCTTTGTCATGGGCAATCAGCTGGGTCTTCACATGACCAGACACCAGGTTGACCCGCCCCAACACTTGACCGGTCTCCAACCCCCAGATAGTGCAGGTGGTGTCGATGCTTGAGGTGCCTGCAGAATGAACAGACTTATCAAACTTCATCAACAATCAATCGTTGACTTATAGCCTCCTTCGGGATATTTCTCTGTCTTCATCAGAGAGTCGATTTCTTACCCAGCAGATTAGGATCAACTTCATTCCAGTCAAAGGAGGTGAGGGGAGCACAGAAGTCTGAGTTCTTGTTGTTATTCAGCAAACACTCCAGGCGTGTTTCTGTGTCGCTGACCTACAAGATGAACACAAAAGAATACAGCAATGAGCAGACAAATCTCACAAGACACACAATCAGATATTCACCCCACAGCACTGACCATCCCCTAACTGTACTGCAGCTAAATGTAATTTGAATATAAACAGTAATTAATATGCAAAATGGCCCAAATTAGAGTGTTATATTCATCCTTTGTATTACTTCAGAGACGTTCATATATGAGCAGCATATTAATGTTGTCACAGTAGAACTAATTTTAAAAAAATCGTACACGTACAATGACCTTATCAATGTGTAACAATGCATATCTCACATATAATATATATAAACTATTCCTATAGCGAACATTGGCCGACACATACTTCAGTACAAAACTGAAAGGCAGTGATTTTCATAAACAATTGGCTAAATGTTTAGTTAAATTTAATTTGTTACAGATGGAAAAGGTCTCTCTCATACATTGAAACACAGTCACGAAAACTGTAGTTCACACGGATAGGCAGGAAATTAAACTATAGGGCTGAAAAGTCATGTTAACATTCATGGGACTTATTGACAGTCATAATAAATAGTATGCAACAAACGCATCCTCTAACTTCAGAGGGGAACCTACCCTCCAAATGCGAAGGTAGTCCCCGCTGGTGGCCAGCAGGTCCGGGTAGACCCCTTTCGTGTCTGGGATCCACATGATCTTGGTGGTGGGGTAAGGATGGTCAAATGTGTTCCTGCAGACGAACTCCGAGCTCTCCTCTTCCAGACCCACCAGCTGAACCTGAGCACGAACATTACTTTGTATTTACAGACAGACAAATACAAGACTTGTATTCATCTTAATGTGTTTCTAGTAAATAATATTAAGATTATAGACCCATTAACAGTGTAGATCGATATATAGGACTAATTCCCTTCGTGTTACTGAGGGATGTCAACAACAAAAAGACGATGTATTGTGCTGCGCAAGATGACTAGCATTAGCGTTAGCTCGCTAGCGTTACTATCTTTAGCGTTCGCTGAAAATGGCAAGAAAAAAACGCACCTTGTTGTTGTATTCTTCCACAAAGCTCCCGAGTGCCAGCCGAAAGCGTTTGTCCGGACGGACGCTCCAGTTCATCGCATACACCGTCCATGGCGCCTCGTATTTGTAGATTTCTTTTCTTTTGCCGTGAAGCGACATCCTGCCGAACTGCAGCTAACGTTAACACGCTCGCGTTAGCTAACTAACAAATAAGTCGCCTTGCAAGGAAAACTACGAGCAGTTAGTTAAACTTGCAAGAAAAAATATCTGCGGGCGTGGTAATAATTACCATCTGATCAAACAAATCCCGTTTTAAAGCGATATTCTCACCACTTTACTTAACAAAGAGTGGCATTGCTCGTAACGACATAAAGAACTGTCAAGACCAAGACTACAATTAGCTTCCGGTTACAATCTCCAAAACAAAAGCATCAACTGTTAAGTTATAAGTTATCAAGAAAGGAGTGTTTAAATACAGCATCAATCATCAATGATCAACGATCAATCACATCAGATGATGATAATGCGATTAGACTAGTGTCCATCTTGGGCGAGCCTCTGGTGATTGCGTAGCACTTTAATTCTTTCGGGGAAATATCTAAAAACAACTGATTTTACACATACTGTATACTCTTTCTATGTTTTACTTTTGATTTCTTCTGTTTATTTATTCCTTCCTTTCTTATTTGTATCTAACCGTAAATAGTATGCATTTGTTTGTAAATGTATTTATTTTTCTGTTTTTTTTTTATCTACCCAATACTATTGGCCTCCAATACAATTACTCTTTCAAAAGAAGAGGAGACGATAATTATTTGCCAAGAAGTCGAGTACACAGGGGGCTTAGTGAACATGTACTCAAGTAAACAAAAATCAACATCAAGTCAGACTTGACAGCATTTTCTTTGACGGGATAAATAGTTCTTTTAGTTAATAAAAGGTTTGTCTGTATGTGTGGCACTCGTTCTCTCAACTGTCTCATCAGAAATCAGTGTTATCTTCCGACATGCCTGTTGAGGTTTACGAAAAATAGGGTTTATGACATGATATAAGAAAAACACCCTGAAATAATTGCACATGACTTCACTTCGGACAATGTACATCAGTAATAAGTATAGGAATAAAACAACTGAAAGGTAATTATGCATCCGTCAAGGCAGACAATTCGTCCATGAAGATTTCCGGTTACATGTTCACAATAAAGTCTACAGGCAAGCCACAGTTCCGGTGGTCACCTGATTCTCCTCGCGATAATCCGCGGTATTTGGTATCAATACAGTTTGACGTGATACTTTTACTTTGAAAGGTCAATACTGTGTGGAGCTCCGGTCGTCGAATTGGGACACTAACAGGATACTATCAATCCAGTTTAACGCTCATTGTCACAGTTACTCGCCAGGTAAGTTAAGGTGCGGCTAAGTTACAGTTGTTTTGTTTATTTAGGACAAAGAAAACTCAGACTGGCTTCCGCCCAGGTTGATTGCTAGCAACAAGGTGTCACGCTAGTTAGCCATTGGTAGCATGCTAATGCCAGAAGAGCTAGCTAATGATAAAGTGAGGGTGTGCTGGGGGATGGGTGAGGCACTGTGATATTACTACGGACAGGGGATTAATCTAATGTTATTTAATTAGCCAGTATTAGTATTAACTAACTCAATCAAATAAAAATGGAAAGTTAAATATTTGTTCCTGTTACCAAGCGCGTGTCAAAGATTGGATTGTGGTTCAGACTTGCGTTAGCGACAGTTCTCAGGTTAAATAGTCACAGGATTAAAACCTGATATAGTAAAACTCACTAGGTTCGGCTAGTGGACTCATAATTATATATATTATCTTAACGTTTTGTAGCTATATTCTTTCTCTACATTGACGAAGTAATAACAGCAGTGCTTGAAATAACTAAGTTAGGACACTGGGAGATTTACAATAACGTCAAAGTGTCTTAGTCATTGTTTTCCAGTTGGCTTCGGTCCGAAGGGATCTTTCTCTCTGTGGGGCCATCCCTGTGAGAGCAGGTTACTGTGTTATGGATCCAGTTTACTGTCAGAGGTTCAGTCTGTTGGTAATTTAACATGTAGTACAGTTACACGTGACTTTAGTAACTAGAATGATTAAAACTTGTGATGTTCCCAAGACCTCTGACTGATTGTGACTTTTATCGGCGTCATTGAATGGTCATTCAAACTTCAGAAATTGATAAATTCTATTTAAAGTTTCCTAAAGCCCAAGATAATCTCATCAGATGGCTTCATATGTCTGACCACCAGTCTTGAATCCTTCAATAATCAATATAATATAACATTACACAAAAAGAAGAAACAAATTGAGAGAATGTTTGAAAGTTTTTCTTTAATAAAGGTTGATTTCTCCTTCACAAAAGATTGTCAAGGGTCTCTGTCGAGCAATGATGACCACCCTTCTATGACCTTCCTAAACCGCCCTTATTTACACGTGTTTCTTTTGCTTATGTCAACTCTCTCTGTCTGTTTGTCCTCTTTGCTTCAGGTCCCACCATGAGAAGCGTGTATCTTCTCCTGGTACCCACACTGCTGGTCCTCCTGGCACTTCCGGTCTCCAGGGGACGCTACAATGACGACTTTGATGATGGTGAGGACCTAGCAGACTTTGACGACAACGACTTTGCGGAGTTTGAGGACATGAACGATGATGCAGCAGCGGAGCCAGAAACTGCCCCTCCGGCACGGGCCAACCCTGCCTCGCAGCCAGAGGAGGACGAGGACGAGGATGAAGCCACAGTGGAGCTGGAGGATGGTCAGGATGGCTTTGATGACTCAGAGACACAGGTGCGATACCCGTGCAGTCTGTCACATTTCACTTCTGATTAAGACCCTATAATAGAATAATGTACACTGTTCAGATGGTTAGCTATGCTAATTCAGTCTAATGGTTCCCATAGGATCAAGACATGTACAGTAAATATGACCAGGAGGAGTTTGAGGGGATTGGAGACATGGAGAAGCCAGGCCACTCCATGAAAGACCCCCTGATAATCCACACGGTAAGCCTGGCCTAATGCTAAAATCTTCTCAGAGGGTTTATCACTTGTCTTCTGCTGATTGGAAGTTGCAAAGGCGCTGAATCCAATTTCCCCGTAAACCCATGTGTTTGGTCCATGCTGCCCTAGAAGGGTTAATTATTACATTTGCTTTATGATGTTATTGTTTAAATATATTTGTACAGAGGGTGAATGAAACTTTAAATATTAACCTGGGTCAGTGCTACAAACCAGGACTGTCTGTGTGTGGCAGTAAATCTAAGACTGTTGTTTCTTACTTTTTGTGTACCTGCTGACTTTGAATGTTCAAATAGCCGCTCACACGGCCGTTGTCATTAACACAAATTTGATGTCGTGCGTCATATGATTTTATAACTGTAAATAAGGCTGTCCGGCCTTTCTGGCTCTTAAACGACCTGGAGTCACAAATCATTTTCACAAAAGTTGAGCAACGTAGTGTACTACGTACTCCAACGTACCATCCGTTGTTACTCTGCAGGTTCCTGCACATCTGCAGAATAGCTGGGAGAGCTACTACATGGAGATCCTGATGGTGACCGGGCTGTTGGCCTACATTATGAACTACATCATTGGCAAGAACAAGAATAGTCGCCTGGCCCAGGCCTGGTTCAACTCGCACAGAGAACTTCTGGAGAGCAACTTTGCACTAGTCGGTGAGTTCTGCCACCTCAGCCTGGTATCCTCTATTTAACAGCAGCATATCAACTACTGTTGTATGCACCTGGCTCGATCAAGTGGAGTAACTGTTGATGATTTCTGTAGGTGATGACGGCACCAATAAAGATGCAGTCAGCACTGGGAAGCTGAATCAAGAAAATGAGCACATCTACAACCTGTGGTGCTCTGGGCGTGTGTGTTGTGAAGGCATGCTGATCCAGCTTAAGGTGTGGGCTGTGTGTTTATATGCTGTTGTGTGTTGCTGTCAGTGTTGAATTTGCAGTCCTATATGTAAAACTTTTGTTCTTCCAGTTCCTGAAGAGGCAGGATCTGCTCAATGTTCTGGCCAGGATGATGAGGCCCATCTGCGATCAAGTGGTACGTACCAGTCAAGCCAAATGAGGCTGTGTGAAGTCAATGTTCAGATGCAGAGGACGTAACTTCTAGGAGCGGTGTTGCAGATACAGTCTTTGTCTAACCAGCAGTGACTCTCTGTGTGCAGCAAATCAAAGTGACTCTTAATGATGAAGACATGGACACTTTTGTGTTTGCTGTGGGTACCAAGAAGGCAATGGCCCGCCTTCAGAAGGAGATGCAGGACTTGGTAAATGTCATCCGCAACTTCTTAAATCTCATGTGTTCATGTGAGTTGTTGCTCGTCACTAAGTCTTTAACAACGTCCTTTTTCCTCAGTGTGAGTTCTGCGGTGACAAGCCAAAGTCCGGGGCCAAGTTCGGGCTCCCAGACTCTCTGACTATCCTAAGCGAGATGGGCGAGGTCACTGATGGTGTGATGGACAACAAGGTGAAGCGCTTTCTTTCTAAAGCTTATGGTTCAAATTCAATAGGCTATGTGAAGTAACAGGTGACTGTTCCAGCATTTTTTTTTACTTTAATGTTGTTCAAATTGTTTTCAGATGGTGCATTATATCACCAACCATGCTGAAAAGATCGAGTCCATCCATTTCTCGGACCAATTTTCTGGTCCAAAAGTTATGCAAGAGTGAGTATTACATCTTTAACATACACGCTTTCTCTTTTATATGATAATCATAGACCCATTGTTGTTTTTCAGGGAGGGTCAGCCCTTAAAGCTGCCTGAGACCAAGAAGACGTTGTTGTTTACATTTAATGGTAAATATATCAACTTCGCTACAATTCAAAAAATGGTATCTATGCTCCCATCATTCGCACATCACTAACATGTTCAACTGAATGGTGTTTGTGTGTCTGTAGTGCCTGGCATGGGCAACACCTCTCCCAAAGACATGGATGCTCTGCTGCCTCTCATGAACATGGTGATCTACAGTATCGATAAAGTGAAGAAACTCCGTCTCAACAGAGAGGTGAGAAGGATTTCACCAAGCTGCCACCTCGCGGAAACTGACAGAACATTTTGAAGCTAAATTAAAATGCAAATTTTTATTCTTTGTATATTTAGGGTAAACAGAAAGCGGACAGAAACCGTGCCCGCGTGGAAGAGAACTTCCTGAAGCAGACTCATGCTCAGCGCCAGGAGGCAGCCCAGACACGCCGGGAGGAGAAGAAGAGAGCTGAGAAAGAGAGGATCATGAATGAGGAGGATCCAGAGAGACAGCGTCGTCTGGAGGTATGAAATTAAAGATGCCACACAAACGGACATTTAAAAAAAAAAAACAGGCCAATTCATGTACTTGTACATCAATATTTGGAGGCTTGTGTAAAACAGTGTCGACGTCACAACAGCCAGAGGGAAAAAAGGTGGTCCTTCTTTCGTCAGTAGAGTCAAAGTCAAATACACTTTAATAAAGCTGGGCTGCCCGCCCAAGTAAAGTCTGTGTGTGAAACCCTAAGATGAGTAATTTTTGTATTCCTTTTTTTCAGGAGGCAGCCACGCGACGTGAGCAGAAGAAGATTGAGAAGAAGCAGATGAAGATGAAGCAGATCAAAGTGAAAGCCATGTGAAAGATTACCGCAGGAATATGGATACAAGCACACGTGAAAACGGCGCTCAGCTCAGTTTTCTCCAGCTTCTGTCTTCACAGTCCGCAGCGCGACAAACAGACATCCTGTGCCTCTGGCTGTGTCACCACCTGCTCCGTTTGGCGTGGCTGAAGCCTAACGGCTGCAGTGAACTGTCCATGTCAAATGTGAAGGGCCTTTGCACCATCATATCTGTCACCACAAAACACACCATTTTTTGTTGTTGTTCTGTCCAACTATCTTCTGAAAATGAATAAAAAAGCCATGTAGCTTTTACAACTTCATCTGCTAAGAATGAACACACTCTCTGGTGGTACTGAGCCACGTTTTTAAAGTAATGCAAGCATTGCGGTGTTGATGATGATGTATTAACATTAATATAATCTTAGAGGACACTATCAAGGAGATTTTAATTTATATCTGCTATGCGATCAGTTTCTTGCAGGCTGTTTCTAATAAATAACTGAGCAAAGATAATAAAATGCACTGGAGTCTGTTGGGAAAACTGTTTCCATTATTTGTTTTTGAAATGACACACTAACTTGTTTTATAGGCCAGAAGATAGTTTCAGTGGGTGCGGAGAATTTGGGTCAGGAGATGGTAGTGTACGACATAGAACTTGTTGATATCAGTTGTTCAAAGAGGCTCTATAAAAGGCATCAGAATGGGTGAGGCTCGGCGCTAAATTTAACTTTTCGATTGTGTCAGCAGTCTCTGAACTAGATTTGATTACAGCGGAGCAGCCTTCTCTTGACAAGCTGAAATAGACGCAATGACAGGCTCTCGTCCAGTGTCTGTCTTTGAAATATCACGTGATCCCTCACCACTAAACCACAAACAGGGGGACTCGTAAACGTCCAAAAGAAGGCGTACACCAGTTTCCAAGTAAAGTTTGGGATTTAAAAAAAGCCAACTGGCTGTCAAATTATGAGGTCATCCACAGAAACGTGTCCATCTGTATACACATGAACTGAACATGACCAAATGAGAAGCTGCGACCCCGATGCAGGAAGGATAAAACGAGAGAAACTAAAATGAAGTAAACATATATGTGTTCAAATCATTTGACACATTATATATATAAGAGGTAATTTGCAACAACAAAGAAAGTAGAATATACAAGCACTTGTCTGAATTATACTGTCTGGAGGGAACACACACAAACAAACACAATATCAGATAATAAACAAAGGTTATGATGAGTCCCTCCAATATGAAAGTAAATCATTACACCCTGCATGATATTTTAGTATTTATATAACATGTACCATTTTTTGTCTTTTTTTTGTTTTTCATTTTTGTCAGTCTGAATGAATATTAATTTGCGGGATATCTCTGAATATTTATATCCAGGATAAGACAACCTTTCATGCGCACAATTTCGAATTGGTTGTGATCTCTAAATAGAAATAAGCGCGGGACGTGCGTGCGCATCTTTCTGTGCGTAAACTCTTTCTGTTTTGTTCGTACGTTTAATCCCCTTTCCTGCGCACCATAAACACCGTGGTGTTACTTAAATAAACTTTCTGTCACATTTTTATTCTATAAGCATCTCTATATTATTATACTACATATTATGTTAATATAATTCTAAATTGTACTACTACTGTATGAAGCTTGTGTCTTATTTGTTATTATAGGTAAACCGTTGGTGGGCGCGTCTTTCCCTCTGCTTCTCCTGAGGTTCTTATACGCAGATTCAAATATAATTTCCACTGCAGAAAATTATGCTATCAATAAATATATTAAGTGATTCACTTTGATATACTTTTATACACTTTGCTCACCACGATGACAATTTATCATTGGCATGGTTCCCATATTTTTTATTCTCAGTAGCTTTGGTTGGAAGAAAGTGCCGATCAGAAATCCAAGGATGAGTTTGCACACACTGATGGAGAACAGGCGAGGCTTTCAGGTTTGTTGCGCGATGGCGGCTCTCTCAACAATATAAAGATTTTCACAGCGAAAACAATGGCTCCGAAGCTCGGAGAGACGTGTTGCTGTGTCGACCAATTACCGGAATTATAGCGGCATCGTTTTCGCTCGTCCGTTTGGCCTCAGCGCCGGATCGGAGGTGTCTTTTTCTGTTCGGGACCCAGTGTTTTTCTTGTTCGTCTCCCGGGCCTGGCCGCCGTTGCCTACACTGTAGCGGCGGTTAGCTACTTTCGGATGAGCGGGCAGTAGGTCTCTTGGAGGTTGGGTCTGAATTTAGGTGCAAAACAAGTCAGTAAAGCCCCGATGAGAGATGCATACCGTGAATGTAACTCATAATATGTTATTATCCCTGGCGGAAGGTCAACTAGACCAGAGTTTGATTTCTAAGTTGACGTTCTTGCTAGTTAGCATTAGCATACGGTCTCGTTAACTTGCCCTAGCAAGCAAAAGGCATAACTAACTTACTACGGTTATCCAATAGAGGGGTCGCCGTTTATGTTGTTTTAGGGAATATATTCAGAACCCGAATTAGCACACGTTTAACGTGAACTCCGTCTTTACGCAGGGAAAGAGATTTTTTGCATTTTGTCGCTGCACGTTAGCATTAGCAACAGCAAGTTGCTAGCTAAACTCACTGCCCAGTGACGTAACACTGCTCTTGTTTTGACAGCATCTTAGCCGATGCTGGAAATACCCCCATTACTATATTAATTATTTTCTTTTCGTACGCTAAATTGAAAACTATTATAATGCTCTAAAAAGTTAATGTTTTGCTAACGGACGTGACGCAGCTCATAGTCCCGTCAAATTATCGCGCAGGGTAGCTAGAGTCATTGCGAGGGGTTATTAGTAGTTACTGCAGCACTTCTGATCAGTTTAACTTCATTTTGCCAACACTTTTGTGCTAAGTTAGCGACCTCAAGTGATGGTTTTCCTTTGACACTTCAGTTGTAGGATGGATCCAGACGGAGAGGCAGAATCACAAAAAGCTGTCAGTTTGCAGTGGAAGAGCTACAAACTGGTCCAGGACCCGGCCGTCCGGCGAGTTGCACAGAAGATATACAGATATGATGGAGTGCATTTCAGTGTGCCAGTGAGTTCATATTCTTTACCCTCTCTTGTCCTACTTCAGTAATATTTGGTGTGTGCGTTATTGATTAAAACCAAAACGTTTTCAGGACTCTGGATTTCCACCTGTGGGTGAACTACGAGACCCTAGACCCCGGAGACTATGGTCCAGGTATGCAGAACTGTCCCTACCGGTGCCAAAGTTTAAGGTGAGAATGTCTCAGCATTCACTTCACACACACCAGCAGATTCATCTCTTGGAATGAATTTGCTAATATCTTCCCTGGGTTATTCTTCTTCTCACAGCTTGATGAGTTCTATGTGGGTCCAATACCCCTCAAGGAGGTGACCTTTGCAAGACTCAACGATAACATCAAGGAGCCCTTCTTGGCAGAGATGTGCGCCAAGTTTGGTGAGGTGGAGGAGATGGAGATCCTGTTTCACCCAAAGACAAGGAAGCACTTGGGCCTGGCCAGGGTGTTGTTCACTAGCACCAGAGGAGCAAAGGACACAGTCAAGCAGCTGCACAACACCTCTGTCATGGGGAATATCATTCATGCTCAGCTGGATATCAAAGGTAGGCCGGGGCAGATAGTCTGTGGCTTTTTGAAAGTATGAGCTGCTTGTGAATAACAAGTCATCACAGTTATGATATCGATGCAGTGTTCTTACAGTGATATGTAGACATTGACAGATAATAAGCCAGAAAACATTTTGTTTTGAAATGTGTCATCTAAACACATTTTTGTAAAGTGCACATTGAACAAACACTTAAATTCAGAGTCATGTCTTGCATGCTCTTGAAAGGCCTGGAAAAGTAACGGAATGTGAAAATAGCAATTTTCAGGCCTGGAAAAGTTTTGATTGAAGTAAGTTGAGCAGCAAAACTCGTATAAAACACCGCCACAAATACCTGTAGGTTCAATGTCCTTTGTCTGGAAATAGATATAGTTTAAGTGTCCGGTGATCTCATTTCACTGCCTTGATTTGTTCTTCTGTGGCTTTTCCATCTATCCAGGCCAGCAGAGGCAGAAGTACTATGACCTGATAGTAAATGGGTCCTACACTCCTCAGACTGTGCCCCTTGGAGGCAAGGCTTTGACTGACAGGCTCCCACCTCAAGCCCCAACGCAGCCACAGCCGGACACGGTACAGTCATAGCATGATTGTCACTCCAGTTATCATCTCATAATTAATCTGGAAATGGATATCGAGAAAAATGTGTGTGTCACCAGCGTTATTAGGAGATGTGAGCTGCACACGGTCTGTGAATCAAATTAATGGTTGTCATATAGTGCCTGTGTAAACACCCTTAATTTCCAGATTGAAATATAATCTGCCTCTTTTTGCACAGTCATCTGAAATCCGGCGGAGGCTCTCCAGCGAGCTTGCAGTGTTGGCAGCAGGGGTCCAAGCCCTCACATCGGGAAACGTTACCCCTTGCTCTGCGGATACTGGTTTCAGTGAACAACGTCTGGACACGCCCCCCTCCTCTGTGGCAGGAGGGACCTACACCCCTGGATCCTCTGTGTCATCTCAGGGTGGCGGAGGAACACCTTACAGCTCTCGATCTGGGACTCCTTTCTCCCAAGACTCTGGCTATTCCGGTGCCAGGTTAGTTGTAGATGTTTGTCAAATCAGAAGTGCCTGTAGGGATTGAAATGTTGTACGATGGAACAAATGAGTGTTTATTTTGGCTTAGAAATCAAAGAAAATCCAAGATTATGGTGCACATACCTCACTGCTCCATTCACAGTTATGACTTACTGCTAACTTCATACGATCACATAGACGCTCTCACAAGACACAGTTGCTGGCATTGCACACACAACACGTGTGTGCAATAAATACAATAGTTATGGACTTTGATTTTGAATCGAGGGAAACAATATGTATATGTCAACTTGTACTAAAGTCCACCAAATATCAATTTTAAGTTTTCCTCATTTCTGTCTTGCAGGCACACTGGCTACAACACTGGCACATTGGGCAGCGGCTACCCTCCCCAGGACATGCTACCTTCCTCCTCCTCGTCCTCTGCAGTTTCATCCACTGTTGGAGGATACAAAGTATCTCGCTACTCTGAGGATGCACAGGAGCCTTCAGTGTATCACAGAGGACGTCCTATGTATCCCCCATCCACATCATACCGTCCGAATGAGCCGCCGTGCTATCCCCCATACCCTAATGTTGGAGGGCCTGGGCCACACATGGCTCACCACTCTTCAATGCCTCCACCACCTCTTGCTTCCCAGTATGACCAGCCCCCATTGGTAGACCGGGACAGGGACCGTGACAGAGACTCAGGAGGTCGCTATGGGGCAGGGTCAGTTGGCTCCAGAAGGTCATCTTACCATCACCAGCAGGACACTAACTCTTCATTCAAGTACCATTCGCATCACTCCCACCACCACTCAGAACGCAGGGATGACAGGGGGTACCGGCGTGACAGCCAGGGATCCCGGTCAGGTGAACATAGCCACCAGAGACACCGCAACCACCACCATTCACACAACCACCATGGCAGTGGCAGCCGCAGAAAGAGCAGCCATGACCGCGACAGGGACAGAGACAGAGACAGAGAAAGAGACCGGGACAGAGACAGTGACTACTCCAACAGCTCTGATCCCAGATACAATTCTAACTCCTACCGCTCTTCCTCTAACAGCATGTCTCCTCCCCCCTCATCTTACTCTGCATATTCCACCTCCAAAGAGCCTGCCCCAGCCCCTCCTCAGGGGTTGGATGTTTCTACTCGTCTTGGGGGTACAAGCCTCACAGAGAGGGCCCCTCTGCCCTCAGTAGGTGCTGAGAAAGACTACCACGCAGGTCACCACAGTGCTCTGCCGACACCTCCCCCTCCCCCTCCTCCCCTCCCACCGGCTTCTGTCATGGCAGCGGCTGTAGCTGAGACACTAGGAACAATTGATTTTAACCAGGACAGTCTGGCCCGTGAAGAGCAGTGGACAAAGCCCAAACGCCGTCCAAGCACCCCACCTGCCCCGCCAAAGACCCCCC
>CAAKHC010002417.1:18138-47300 GCA_901007825.1 Macroramphosus scolopax
GCCCCCCCCACCTTCCTCCCCTCCCCTCCCCTCCATTGCTTCTTCCTCTACCTCCCCTTCCTCTACTTCCCTCCCCCACCACCCGCCTAGCTCCTCCAGCCCCCCACCTGCCCCCCAACGTGACTCTTCCTCTCCGGAGCCAGATTCCACCAATGAAAGTTTACCGTTTGTCTACCACAGCAGCAGCCTCGACTCTCGTATAGAGATGCTCCTGAAGGAACAGAAGGCCAAATTTTCTTTTCTTGCTTCCGATGAAGATGATGAGGAAGACAGGAAAGAGGAGAAGAAGAGGGGCACATGTGTAGATGGGGGAGAGAAAAGAGGTGGGTCAGGTGATGTAACAGGGGAGCACAAAAGCAGTAAGCAGGTGGGAGACAATGGGGACCACAGAAGGAAAGGGGAGCGGGACAAAGATGGCCACAGGGGAAGGAAACGGGGAAAAGGAGTAGAGGGTGGGAAGAGTCCCAATGTACTTGCAGCTACCACCCCATCCTCGTCCACGTATTCCCCCCACATCCCGCCACCAGAGGAACCCCAGCTCCAAGGTGGCCTAGCTGGGATCGGAGCTTTACAGGTGGAATCTTCACAGGTTGGAACTGCTGATACAGTGAGCAGGACAGGAGCACACACACCCCCGTACAACGGGCAGAGTCAGGTGAGATCAGTAGCATGTTATCACACTTCAGCATTTTATATTATCAGACATGATATGAAACCTTTGCTGACTTTAAAGTGATATCAAACCAAGCACATGTTGAAGCAGCATGTTTGCCTTCAGATTGTTTTGGGGCAGTGGGTCTGAAGTCAGGTGGTCAGCTAAGTTATGTGTTCATTTTTAATGCACACATGCTACACAACCCTGATCGGTCCTCTGTCGCGTAGTCGCTGACAGGACCTTGTAGATGTTGTACTGGTTAAATAAAATGCAGAGAGAGCACCAAGAGAGGCGCTGCATCAGCTTCATTGAGTCAGAGGAAACTTGTGGACATATTTTCAGCTTGCTAGCTAACTTTATTGGTGCTTACATTACATTGGCTCTGTGTGTGTTAGTTAGCTAAAGCAAACATTTAGATCGTTTCATTCGGGTGTTGCCGGCGGATATCTGATTGCCTACGTTTGCTGTTTTCATTTGAAGTTCTGATTAGCCACTTGACACTTAAGAGAACGCAGTTGGAGCTGAGACATTTCGTTCACAACTGGATTGTTTTCTCAATAACATATGATTGAAGATACAAGTGGTCATCAGACAATAGCAGATAGGTTGCAAGGCTGCATCTCAGCACCTTTCAACTGTTTGATTGCATGGAACCATCATCGCCCTGCTAATGTTAACACGGCAGAGTCGGCGTCACATAAAACTGAGACGTTAATGAAGATTGTTGTTTCGATTGATCATGTCGCCCTGCATATACAAAGAAAAAGCACAAAGATTCTGTGGTGAAGGGAAAAGTAAGAACTGTCTTCAGTGCAGATACAGAAAGACATTTATACATTAATATGAATGGAGAAACACAAATATGGTTTATTTCTTTTCTCAGTTCATTTCTGTATTTATTTAACTAATGTTCACATACCAAACACTTTCTGATTCTGTCATGGGGAGTTGTCTTTGCAGCCCTAATGGAAGAGCATCGTCATCGCTGTGGCTGATGAAGAAGAGGTGGTTTCCCAACATGAAACAATAAAATGTCTGTTTGTCTTTCAGTCCTCCCCTCATTCCTCGGGGGAAGACATGGAGATCTCAGATGAGGAGGAGGGCGAGACAACCATAACGACAGTGACCACCCACCAGCCCTCCGCCACCTCAGGTTCCTCACCGTCTTCATCCCAAGCTGCCATGCCCGCTCAATCAACAGACCCCTCGTCTTCATCCCCATCCATCTCTGACTCTGCACAGCACTTTGGCACTTCCATGCACCCTCCCATTCCCTCCTACCCTCCTCATTTGCCTCCTCCACCTCCCCCCGGTTACTCCCTGCAACCACCACCGCCCCCAGGAATCCCTCCCCTGCCCCACCTGGAGCTGCACCCTGAGTATCCTCCACCCATGCCCCACCATATGTATGACTATGCCTCCTCCATGGAGCTGATGAACCAGTACAGTGGTGGTGCCCCCATGTCCTTCCAAATGCAGACACACATGCTTAGTCGCCTACACCAGCTGCGCATGTCCTCAGCCAACGGTACCCCGGGCGCTGGTGAGGCAGCCACCGGAGACTACAGCTCCTACCACCTCCACCCTCTGCCACCACCCCACACACACCACGCCTACATGGACCAAGAGGGGAGCGGGGCAGGTGCCCATTATGACCAGGATCATCGATACATGCCTCCCCACATGCCCTACCCCTACGCCGATCCACACAGCACTCAGATACAGCCGCCTCCACACCATGGTATCCCGCCCACCCATGCCGGTTGGCCACCACATGTCTTACCTCCACATTACCCCTCTTACGTGCCTCCACCTGGCTATGGCAACATGCTGCCCGGGGAGGGAGACGAGTACGGGGCTCCAAGGGAGGAGATGACCATGCTGGCTGATAATCCATATGAGGCCACGTTGCAGATGGTCCTCGCTACTCTGATCCAGGAAATGAAAAACATTATGCAGAGGGACCTGAACCGCAAGATGGTGGAGAATGTTGCCTTTGCCACATTTGACGAGTGGTGGGAGAGAAAGGAGACGAAGGCAAAGGTGAGGAAGCAGAATTGCAGTGACGGTTCTGTGGGTTTTTGTGTGCAGTTAACTTTTTCTTCCAATAGATTCAAACTGATTCCTGTCAAATTAACAAGATCCACAAACGTTATCCACCTGTCCTCTTCAAATCAACTTCAGTCTATGAAAACTGCATTTCATTGTCATAAAACACCAAGAGGACATTTGATTTTCCACAGCTGTCACTTCTGCCTACAATCTCAGTAGCAAGGAGTCTCGCTGCTGCCAACTCTATTTAAAGGGTCAATTGTTATGCAATTTAAAAAAAGTCAGATCTGACATTTGTGATTGATCTGTTGGAATTATACTTTCTTTTCCAGCCTTTCCAGACGATGGTCAGGGGCGTGTCTGCCCCACGCGATGAGGAGAAAAAAGAGGAAAAGGTCAACCGTCCCCGGGAGCCTCTCATGTCTCTTGTGGATTGGGCAAAAAGTGGCGGCGTGGAAAACTTTGCTCTCCGCGGGGCACTAAGACTGCCTTCCTTCAAGGTAAATGCACCACAAAGTCATCATCACGTCTTACAGCTCAACATGTGTTTTTATAGATTAGAGCCACACGTCTGATTGTAAACTCTCACTGGCTGGTGCTTCGTTTATAAGATCAATAATGAAACAGTGGGCCAGTTCATCTTGTTATAAACTTGCGGATGTCAAAAAAGATGTCATTGATTAATAATAAAAAGATATTTTTGTCTCATCTCACAGGTGAAGCGGAAAGAACCTCAGGAGCTTGAAGAGGGAGACATGAAGAGGCCGCGACCTTTAACCCAACCAGGCGAGGATGACGAAGGTCTGTCGAGGCTGATGTCCCACATTAAAATAAGGTTTGGCTCACGACTTGTATCTCATACATTGTTGTCTGGATCCCAGCTGCAGATGGAAGAAGGCCGGAGGCTGACAGGCACGGAGCTGAAAGGGACAACAAGAGGAGGAAAAAGAAGCCAAGAAGCCGTAAACCCTGGGAGCTTGACAGCGAGGGAGAGGAAACATCTGATGGCTCCTCCACTGAGAAGGTGCGTGTGTTTTTATAACATTATATTCATTTAGGAAGTAACATCATATGGAATAAATAGATCTGGGATATATATAGCATGTAGGTAGATTTGTACCTGTTGTGATGTTGTTATTGTCAGCTAGATGGCAGCATTTCACTGATCTCTCATACACCTGTAATCTCAAGTCTGTTTGATTGATCCCAGGATTTAACTCTGTTCTATGTGCAGGACGAGGAGAGTGAAAAGGAGTCTGACGGTAAATTAAAACTTTTCATCTCATCACTTAGTTTATCTGTTTACTCTCGGTTAAGACTGTAACATTTCTTTTGTCTCTTGTAGATGATGCCCTCAGTGCTGATAGTGATGATGAGAGCCTCTCCTCGTCCTCTGAGGGCTCTTCCTCCTCAGCATCCTCGTCTTCATCTTCCTCTGAGGATGAAGGAGAGAGGGCCGAGAGTGAGGGGCCAGACAGTATGGACGAGTCAACCATGGACAGCACAGCTGAGAAAGAGGATGGCAGGTATGAAATGAGTCACAGCAGAACCGAGTCTCCTTTCACTTCACAAAAGTTTTTTCAGTTTCTTATTTGCTGTCCTGCCTTTCAGACTAAATCGGGCAGCTGTTACAAAGGCAGAGCTCAAAACAGGTGAGTCAGGAGTTTAACTGAACTACCTATAATAACACAAACAGGTCCGTGGAGGTTAACGCCTCTGGGCCACTTTACTACTCATACTGTCTCTTATTGTAACAAGTACAATCATGAAAGGCATCAAGTCAAAAACTTAAGTTAGAGAGCTAGAGAATATTTGCAGCTTTTTTAAAAACCTTCCAATTTGTTAAAGGTGAGGCCAGGGAAAGCAAGATGGACACAACAGCACCTTCCAAACGCCCTCCATCTCCACCATACCCTCGTCCTTCGTCCCCTATTGTTCTCGTGCCCCCTCTCAAGAAACGCAGAAAGACGGTCTCGTTCTCCACAGAGGACCACGACAACAAAGTGCATCTGTCGACGGCTGCGCTTTCTCTACCCCCCTCCCATGTGGCGGGTGAATCTCACCTCCACCCCAACTCCGCTGCCCTTGCACCCTCCGGTCGTCCCACTCAAGGCATCCAGCTGCTCCCCTTCGCCTCCAAACCAGGTGAAGGCAACGCCCTCATCGTGCCACCACCTGGACGAACCCAAGATTCTAACGAGTCCAAAAAGGCAGCACCTGTTTCTCCTCAGACCACTCCTGTGAAACTCCCTGGAAAACGGGTTGCAGGCAAAGACTCCCCCAAATCCCCCACTCCTCCTGTCATGGTGTGCCGCACTGTGCAGAACCTTCCGTTGGACCATGCTTCTATGTGCAGGATGGCCTTCGAGGAGGCCCCCCCTCAACTTCCCATCAACAAGCGGGCCAAGGGAAGGTCTCGGAAGACCAGCATTTCTGCCTCCTCCTGTCACTCCCTCAGAGAGGAGGATGAGGAAGGAAACGAGCAGAGGTTTAGACTCCGGGAGCAGCTGGGAGCATCCACCCTCCTCCAGCTGGCCTCGGCTTCTACCACCGACCTATCGGTGCTGGCTGATGTAGCCCTGAAAATGGACCCTGAGGCTGGAGACTCTGAGGAGACGGAGACATCTGATGAGGCTGAGGAGCAGAAGATGGAGGGAGACCTGTTCTCCCCCCAGACTCTGTCCCTGGTTATGAGCCCAGAGGGTGTTATTGTCTTTATGGAGCACAACTACTGCAGACCTCCTGTTCTCCCCGTACCTCCTGGTACCAAAAGAACTTCCTCAAAACAAGACTCTGTTCTGCTGCCAGCGGACCTCAACAGTATATCTGGGGTGCTGGAAGCACCAGAGGAGGTGATCGGAGAGGCGCTGCCATCCAGGGGAGACACAGGAGAATACTTGTCTGCGATGGGAGTGCTGTGTGAGTCTGAAGATTCTAGCCAAGCTGCGCCTCCGTCCTCCAAGAAGAAGAGCATGGTTGGCAAGGGACAGGAGCTTGAAAAAGACAAAAGCAAAAAGAGGAGAAGAAAAGACAAAGAGAACTTGGAGGTTCACACAAAAATGCAGAAGGAGCAGCCCGGCAAGAAGCAGAGGAAGCGGAAGCTGCAGGTGCGTGAGAAGGTTGTGTTGTTTGTAAATATTTCTGGATGTGTCGATAACAGTGTGTTATGACTCATGTAGGTTGAACTTCCCAAGAATTGGAGACTCATCATTATGTGATACCAGTCTCTCTCTCTCTCCCCCCCCCCACACACACACACACACTCACACAAACATCCATTTGTTGTTCATCAACCTTCAAGCTGACGTCAGCCAGAGTTTCTCCTCACATGCTGATTGTGATTGAGTTCTTTTCATGTTCAATCCCTCTGAGCAGGAATCTGAATTGGAGGAGGAGGTGGACGTGGAAGAGCTTGAGTCCGGGGAGCTGTCTAGCTCGGACACAGAGGATGAGGCGATTGAAGAGGTGAGGAAGAGCGAGCGTCTCTTCCTGCAGGAGGCAGGGGTAACGTCGTCACGGCGCCGGACGAAGACTGTCCCGGCACTCGAGACCTTAGCCATGAAGTTTGAGAACCGTAGTGAGTTTGAGCAGATGACCATCCTGTACGACATCTGGAACTCTGGTCTGGATGGTGAAGACTTGATGCTGCTGAAGAGGACGTACGAGAAGCTGCTGCAGGACAACCACAGCTCCGACTGGCTCAACGATACTCACTGGGTCACCCACACAAATATCCTTTTCATCCACTCCCTTCTGTATTCCTTGTGGTGTCCATGTGTTTGCTAAGAACATCAACCCTAATGACCAATGTCATTGTGTAGTTGTTATTTCCCCTTGACCTTTAAGCTGCACTAACCAATTTGCCAAACCCTCGACGTAAGAAGAGGAGCACGGATGGGCAGCTTCGTGAGCATGTGACAGGTTGTGCCAGGAGCGAGGGCTACTACGCCATCAGCCGCAAGGAGAAGGACGTCTACCTGGACCTGGACCTACCTGAGCAGGTCATACGGGAGGTGGAGAATGTCGACAGCTTGGTAAGCAGACCCCTGATTTCATGTGTCCTCTGAACCTGTATCTGCAGCATTAGTACATGTTTATTACATCAACGTACAACAGACAGAAAGAATCTTGATTGGATGGAAATATGAGGCAAAGTTCACAAAAAACTGGTTCCAGTTGAGCAGATGTGGAAAGACTGACTTGGCCTCTGCTGGCTGCGCAAACAATGTCGTGGGGACCCAGTGGTCACTGCTGCGCAACATACGACTTAAGAATTCAGCTGGCAGGGAGGGAAGTACGATTGGCACCGTCGTCGTTTGGCTGAGATGAACTGGAAATGTTGTAAGTCAGAACTATGAGGGAAGATTTCCAAACTGTTATGGACGTGTTGGAAATAACTGATGACCAAGAAGCTTCATCACATTTGTGTTGTCAAGAAGTTGAGTAGTTAACAAACAGTCTGTTTGTGTTAACAAACAGACTGTTTGCCAGCCAGAGTTAACAAACAGTCTGTTTGTTAACACAAACAGACTGTTTGTTAACTCTGGCTGATTCTGCTGTGGTGGACGGACATTTGTGCTCTACAAAGACACATTGTTCCCTTCCTGCTGCTTCACCTCATGTACAAAGATGACACCTTGAAGCAACATGCGGCTGATACCTTCTGGGAAAGCCTGTTCTTACTCATTTGGGTCCGTGTACCTGACTCAGCGTAAAATGAGACACAACCGGGTTGCACATCAGTCAGCGTCTTTTCAAGTTGAGATCAAAGCCTCTGAGACTCAGTAGGTGTCTGAGCTCCGTCCACACTTGTCCCAGGTACACAGGGATGTGGTTTGATCTCCCCGTTGGTCTAACTGCGGGGGAATCAAACAGACGGGGTCTTTTTAAAGCACCGTTCTTATTGAAGAAGCACTCAGGGCTTTTCCTAATAATACAGCTGTCGGGTTTGATCCTTGCACACTCGATGACATCAGTTTGCTGTGAAGTTGAAAAACTCCAGTGTTAACTTACTACTTCTGTTTTTTTGTGTGCTAATCACTTTAATCTTAATACAATGAAGGAACACAGAGCGTGTTGTGTTCTCCAAGCTGGGGTAGAAGCTGGGCTCCTAAAATAAGTTTGTTTTATTCCCGTTCTTGTTTGTTGTTCTGACATCTGTCAGACTATTAAAAGAAAACTAAACTAAACTGCGATACTGGCAAGCTTGACAACCATCACCCTCTCTACTGTGCACTCATGTTATCACTGTTTATGTGCCGTAGAGGGAGCATCCTCTGGGTTTCTTCTTTCAACCCAACTACCGAACATCTTATTGCTGTTTCTGCTAAGTGTCTTTACTTTCTTGTATCACACAGGCCGGCTGTGTGTAAGAAACACAATCGACCGCCCTCAGACATGTGTAATGCTTTGTAATACTTTGTATGGGTTGGTGATGTGGTTGTTCCTTAATTTAATTTACTATATTTAGCAGAAACAGAAGAGAAACCTGCTGCCTGTGTTCTTTGTCTCAGCTGCTGCACGTTGAGTTCAAAGCGCTTCTTTGGTTCAGTGTCCTCCAACTCAAGGCCACATGATAATCCTGGTTCACTGTCCCTTTTTTAAAGCGTGTTCGTTCTGTGTGTGTGTGTGTGTGTGTGCGTGCGTCCTGCCAGGCATCCAACCGTCTGCTATCAGAGAGACGCTCAGAGCAGCGCCGCCTCCTCACCGTCATTGGCACTCCAGCCGTCATGGACTCTGACCTCCTCAAACTCAACCAGCTGAAGGTAGAGATACAAACTGTATCATGTCTGTCAGCCTAACGTCTTTGCAGGCCAAACATTATATCTGTTAGATAACGTAGCTGTTCACCCACTACAAGTTCAGTAAAACCACATGAGCGAAACCAACAGGAACTCACCACCTTTATAATACTGTGTGTGTGTGTGCTATTTGTAAAAAGATGAGCTAACCAGCATTTTGCACAATGCAGAAAACCACTGAAAGCAAGAGCAAAGTGCCTCCTTAGTTCTCCAACTGCATCCTGATCTCCTTTAGCTACATGTTATATATGTTTTCTATATACTCACTTTAGAGCTCCTGTCCTCCAATGAGAATTGAACTTTGCAAAGTTGTAGACGTAACAGTGAATAGCTACTTCACTAAGATTACACGTGTGGGAACAAACACAAGTCTTTTTCACTTTCTCGAGACTTCCAGTGTAAGTGAGACTGAATTCATGTGTAGACTGACTCACTGGAACTGATCCCCCCTCCACCAGCAACGCCCCAGAAATTATAGGGTGGTCAGATTATAAAGTGGTGTTCAAGACCTTAATGTTGCAGTGAGACCTTCTTTTGTCCTGTTACAGTTCCGCAAGAAGAGGCTTCGGTTTGGCCGCAGTAGAATCCACGAGTGGGGCCTGTTCGCCATGGAGGCCATCGCTGCTGATGAGATGGTCATCGAGTATGTGGGTCAGAACATCAGACAGGTACGTTGGGCCGGTGATGTTTAAACCTTTCCTGCAGCCAGTAATCTGTCCTCATCTTAACTGCAAAATCTGTGAAATTATTAATTATTAATGGGACAAGAAAGTAAATGTTACTCGGTTGGATTTCAGACTTGGATGCGAGTTAATGTTCGTCTTGTTTGTGCAGATGGTGGCAGACAATCGAGAGAAGCGGTACGCACAGCAGGGCATTGGGAGCAGCTACTTGTTCCGAGTGGACCATGACACGATCATAGACGCCACCAAGTGTGGTAACCTGGCTAGATTCATCAACCACTGCTGCACTGTGAGTATGAACGTCCTCCGTGAACTGTGATCCATGCAGGTCACTACGTACAGAATACGATATGTGCCGGATGTGTGTCATGTGTCCACCAAGCTGTTGCTCTCAAGTTCATTGTCAGTTGCAACTGATTGTCTGTCTAGTATTCCACTAATATCCATCCCTGACTAATTGTCCAGTATCGCTCCGTGTCTAATTAGTTGTCCAGTATTGGTCTGATTGTATTGATGTTGATCTATGATGCTGTTGCTCATCACCTCCTGCTGTCCTGTTCTTCCAGCCAAACTGCTACGCCAAGGTGATCACCATCGAGTCCCAGAAGAAGATCGTGATCTACTCTAAGCAGGCCATCGCCGTCAACGAAGAGATCACCTACGACTACAAATTCCCCCTGGAGGAGAACAAGATCCCCTGTCTGTGTGGAACAGAGAACTGCCGAGGGACACTCAACTAGTGGACTCACTTCACTTCCTAATGGCCAGGACCAGGACCTGGACACCCCATCGGTTCCCCCCCTGCTCAGAGTGAACCTCCAAACAAAGCCCCCCACTCCAAACAGCCTCACACTCTTCTCACTGTACCCAGGAAACAGAGACGCACACACTTGCACTTTTCACACAAACTTTTCCTTCACTTGCCAGTTTCAGAAGCGAACCGACCTCGTACACACAATGCAGGGGGGGGCCTCTGATTCAGCAGGAGCTCTTCAGTGGCAGTATTGTTGGACTTTATTGGGTCAAATCTTCCTAACAAGTTGTTCCATTCATGAGAGGTCCGTCTACTCACATGCCAATATCTGTTTCACAGCCTACTTTGGAAACTGAATACAACACCGGGGTTCTGCGTCAGCTCATATTGTCTTCAGTCTGCATTCAATCTTCCAGTGTCAACCCCCCCGCCCCCGTCCCCTTCGGATCCGCACACAGATGCACAGGGATATCAGAGAAATTCAGGGTTTTTAAAAGCGCTTGTTAAGGGTGCACTTTTAAGATGACAACACTTAAATTTGGTCTTCAGTTATGCAAGATTTCCAAGCGTGCCGGTTGTTTGTTTCATTTAGTAGTATTATTTCATATTACTATTGCTGTTATTAACTGTATTGTTAATTAGTTACTTCAGCTGTAAGTATCTTACAGCTGAATGAGCTTCAGTGTGTCCACCCACCCAATGCCCCCAGGTGTTTGTGATCCACCAGCCCCCCCCCCTCTCCAATTAGCCACAACCGACCATCATATTTAACCCTCAGTGAAAATATGTTGGTTCATTTGTCGCCCTAGATGTCTTTTACTTTTAATTATCTGCAGATGTTTTTGTGTCTGCAGGATCATCCCAACACAACAAGCCTTTTGCCTTTTTTTTTATTATTAATTTATTGGTCCCTCCCCCGGGTGTGAAGCCGGTTCTCCCGACGAGTGTTTGTAGTAGAAAGTTGACTGTTTGACTTTCCTGTTCATCTTCGTGTTTGGTTTTGTTAAACCAGCAAATATTCAGGTTCCCGTTGCAAACCTTGTCTATTTTACCTGATCCTGTCTGTGTTGACACTTCGTCAGTGTTTATCTTAGTCACTCTGTGTAATGCAAATGTTTTAACAAGGCACATTTGTTTTAGATAGTTCAGTTAGTCCAGTTTAGTTGCCCTCGTTTCATTGGGCCTTTCCAGAGTGTTTGCCTCATGCAGAACATCCCTTTCTGAAAGATTGATCCGATGAAAGCAAACAAATCTCCTGCTTAAAGGTGGAAGAGTCAGCAGGTTTCTGATTGGCTGCGATCAGATAGGTGTTCATGCCCCCCTCCCCCACATGTTGTCTCTGTTTTAACGTTTGGCTCTGGCCGTCCAAAGTTCAGTTTTTATCTTTTCAGTAGCATCACTTTGTCCGCTCCTAAACAGGAAGATGTGTAAGATATATTTCTTGTTGCAAACAAAAGCCTTTCAGTGCAAACCAACCCTCTTTATTACAGGACGTTTAAAAAAAATTAAAAAAAAATTAAAGAAGTACATGTAAATATTGTAGAGGTGTTTGTTTCTCGTAGAAACACACAGATTTCCGAGCTGTAAATATGTTGTTCAGTTTCTCCCTCGCCACGAGGACGAGACATGTACATACCTTCCATTCATTTATTTTTTATTGTTTTTTTTCCTTTTAATTTTGATGATTATTTTAATATTATTTGCAATATTTCTCTTGTATTAATGCGTTGGATCCTTTATTAATGGTGCATTAAAATATTTTTTAAATAAATTCAAGTCTTGTGTTGTTCGTTAACTGTTGGAAACACCGAGGATCAGCCGGTGAGTGAAGGGTTCAAACAAAGTCTTCAAACAAAGGTGCTTGAGTGCACTCTTTATAGGCAGTAGGAACCGGGAGTCTGAGGCCTCCCGACCGCCAATACAAGCTTCTTGCACGCAAAGTGCGAGTTGAGTCAACAGGAAGTTGCATGAAAAGCAGAAATGACTGCCATTTCCTCCCCGACGTTAAATCAACTCTGACGATGCACCTGCCTCTCTTTCCCTTATGGAGACATGAAATCTGCAAAGCGGATGTGAAGCAATAGGAACTCTGGAAGAGGAGATCATCATCAGGTGTTGATGAATGAAACTCACAGCAGATGGTGATGAAACATCTCCAACTGATGACAGACACCTACAGGACGTACAGTGTGTTTTTGTTTAACTGCAAATGAGCTCACAACCTGGAAATAGCACTTGACTTGTTCTTGAGCAAAAGGAATATATTGTTCTCCTGAGTCACACGAAGGCCGACTGGAACTGGAACCGCAGGATCGAGCCTCCATGTGTCATTTGGCCTTGATTCAATAACCTCAAGTAACCCACAGGTAGCAGATAGTTTGAGTTTGATGAACGCTGAGATACTTCCAGATGATCCTTCACAGCGTCAGATTCTATTAACTTGCAATATGAAGCTACATGAAGCATAGCTGTCTTGTACAAACAGGTACGTCACCGGATATCAACAACTTCTTCTTGGAAAAACTTCAATAAATAATCTGACTCAATTATTTGTCTGGTATCAGACCGGTACTGATATTGAGTATTGGTATACAAGTTTATTATCAGTGCTCATATTTAGCAGTTTGTAAACAGCATATACACAGTTAATAGATGATTAATAAAGTACTATAATGTTATTATAAGCAAATATGTGGACATTTTCAGGGTTTATTAATCATCAACAATTGTTGAAGCTTCCACTCTTGGTATTAATGAACATCTGTGCACTCAGAAGAACATTACAGCGTGTTTGTGACCTGATTGTAAATGCAGAGAACTTACCATAAATTTCCGGTGCTCGTTTACATCTTGTTCCTATAATTAAGAAATGGGTCACTTGTGAGCTGCAAACACCTCTTCACCTGCAACACTGAAAGATAACGGTCATTTAGTAATAAAAAAAGAACCTTGATGGTGATAATAATAAAAAAACAGCAATAGAATCACATCATGTCATAAAACCAATGACGCAACAGGACTTTAATAGAAGCCTTAGGTCCAATTTAATCTGAATCACTGTGTAATTAAATTAACTTCTTATATAATCCTACTCCTTGATGAAGGAGATTACTGATTGATTATTGCTTGCAGAGCTTCTGCACATGCAATAAAGTTGTGGAGCAAACAAAAAAAAAGAAGGTGGGCTGGCCTTCAGGCTCCTCCTGTTTAAAGAGAAGTGACAGCGAGCTGCAGTCGCAGTAGAAGCAGCAAGAGCCTGAAGATCCAGCATGTCGGACAACCAGCGGGGACTCGTCTACCTGATCACCGGAGGCTGCGGCTTCCTCGGCAGACACACGCTCCGCGTTCTGCTGGAGAAGGAAGACAACCTGGCGGAGGTCCGAGTGTTTGACAAACACATCGACCCCAACGTCAATGGACTCAGCACAGGTAAGACAACATTTAGATTTTCTTCAAAATCGAATTTAGACTTTGATATCGGTAAAGTTTTCAAACACAGGACTGTTTCTGATATCATATCGAGGTGTTGATATAATCTGCAATAATCTGGTATAGAACATTGTTCGGTGTTGCTCTCTGTAGTGTCCCTGCAGATTGAAATAGCTGCTGCACATGAAGATGCCATCCATCAGATGTTATCAGGCTTGTCTCATTGCAAATCTTCTAACAGTCTTCTGTGTGACCTGAAGGTTCATTAGGTTACCTCTAAAAACAATAATAGGCATACTATTAATAATTATTTATATTGGTGTTACACAGTGGTTGACTTGATTATTTCCAAATAAAAAGCTTGGAACAAGGATGCTGTTGATCTTAGACCAGCAGATAGATGGAGTTACTTTACTGTGCAAACCAACAAAGTCCTGGGCTGCCCTCTTGTCCCTGTGGGGGTGGTGGGAGACAGGAGGATGATGTCCAAGCTGTCATCTCTGTTGGACAACATGTCCCACCCCCTACAGGTCACTCTAACATCCCTGGGCAGCTCGTTCAGTGATGATTCACCCTCGGTGTCTCACGGAGAGATACAGCAGGTCCTTCCTCCCTGCAGCAGTCAGACTCTATAACCAACACTGTGCCCAGTGAACACTGAAGGACTCACTGTCTTCATTTCAATACTGTGTAGTGCTGTAAAATGTGCAATAACTTACATACACAACTTATGTGCAATAACAATGTGCAATTCTGCAAAGCATACTTACTTACGTACTTTCTTACTTATTCATTTTACTTATTACTTGTAATTTATGGTAAATGCTCTTGAATGTGTGCACTGTCTCTTTGCTGCTGTAAAAATGTGAATTTCTCCGTCATGAGACGAATAAAGGCTTTCTAATTCTAATTCTAATTCTAATTCTAATTCTAAAATGAAAAATACTGCGGTCAAGATGTTTCACTGCAAGTTACATCGATTTTTGATTGAAAATGCAACAATGACGATCTGCAAGTTTTTGTTTGCGAAATTGAACAAACACTGTGTATGCAAAAAGATGTTTGTGTATGCAAAAGTTTTTGTTTGCACATGCAATTGTTGAGTTAAAACCTGTGAGCAAGACTTTTGTTGAAAGATGTCTTAAAGAAGCCTCCAGTCGTCTTTCAGACATGCAAATCAACTCTGCTTGGTTGCACAATAAAGACACTAAAGTGCCTCTGTACAGGTGACAGACATCTACTCTGCTTGAACAAAGGGAGCTGATGATGTGTAACATAGGAATGATAAATGGTGTTCGGTGGCGTGAGAGGAGGCGATGAGACACAGCCGAGTTCTGCACCTCTACGTGGAGAAAACATCCCTTTCCCTCACATGTTGTACGGTCAGTCTGTAAGAGATGGCAGCTGGACTGCAGGATGTCCAGCTCCGTTCATTTCCTGGCCCCGGATGATGCTGAAAGTCCGTCACTGGGAACATTTTCCGTCATTTACTGTCCCCCACCTGTGAATCACATGGATGTGGCTGTTTCCCGTGGAACCAGGAGTTCCCGACACAGCTTTTCATTTTAGTCACTGCCATGTTTGGTATTCACTTATCGGCCGGGGAATAACACAAATGAAATTGATCAAGTGTTCTTTTCCTCATGAACCAAGTTCAACTCGACAGCAGTGAGTTTTGTCCATCCTCAGCTGCGTCAGGAATGTGCTGAAACACAGGAACGCCTATATTCCACTGTGGAAAAGCTTTTGTGCAGCTTTCATTGTGTATTGTCAGACAGGCCCCGAGTCAGCTAAGGACCCCTGAGCGATTAGGAAAACGTAACTGGAGAGCTCGATCGCAGCAAACGGCCGGGTGAACATAAGACGTGTGCAGATCACCTTGAATCAGTGGAAGCATCTCAGTGTAATCAGTTAAATTAAAGATGGAAACCGTGTGAAGGAACTTCCAGTAAAAACTCAAAGTCTGTGTCCATGTCAGCGACAGGACTCTGCCCCCTCCGTTATCTATCAGGACATGTCAAGGACGCTGCAGAGATAAACAGGGACTGCAAAGTGAGATAATGAAACACAAAAGTTATCGCAGAGTTTGTCGAGCTTGCGGAAGGGTCGGGTTGTAAATCAGATAGTCAAGGCTACTTGTGTAAAGGCCGTTTTTAAAGAGGAAGGAATTGGGTTTGTATGTTGTTCTCAGGTCCATGTTTACACCGTGTCCTCCTGTTCCCCCTCAGAGCGGACGAAGGTGTCGGTCATTCGTGGAGACATCACAGACTACAGCAGCGTGGCGGAGGCCTCCCGTGGGGCCGATGTAGTTCTCCATGCAGCCAGCTTGGTGGACGTTTGGCACAGAGTCCCAGAGACCCACATCTATGCCGTCAACGTCACAGGTGAGACATCAAGGCCGTGAGAACCACTCCTGTGACGAAAAACAGAAAAAAAACAGACAAGAAACGTAACAAAAGTGAGGAAACCGACAGCCGCCCATCCTCCGACCTTGGGGAGGATTTTAAAGGGCGATGCGTCACCCATGATGTCATAGGTGGGCGGCGGCCTTGTTAGACTGAGGTTTGTACTGTTGAGTGATATAGGGCGTAAAAACAAATGGTATTAGTTTAACTGTTCAAAATGTTCCCTCCACAAGAAAGCTATCCCTCTCCATCTTTGTACTCCATTATTTGGAGATTTAATAGAGAGTTTAAGAGGCACATGACTGTCTAAATGCTGTTTGAGGCTCATTTCCCAACTTTAAGATAATTCAAAATATCAAATGTTTTCATCGCGGCATGAAAAACGTCGAAGCGAGGCAGGACTCTCCTACGTTACCCTCACTTTTCATGGAACTGCTGCCTCTCTAAGCTTGCAGGTAACATTATGTTGCAGCCTGGGATGTGTGAGATTGGAGCAGGACGGGTCTGAGTGTTTCTCATTAGCAGAGTTCTGACAGCTCTTAGTGCTCCAACCGCTTGAACCGACCTTGTGAGACTTCTTTGCAGGGCGGTTTCAGGGAAGAAATAAGTTCCTGTTCATGGGCAGGAAACTCTGAGTGGCCTCTTCTCTCTATGAGTCAGTAAGCGACTTGTTGATGCTTAAACCTGTTTGGATGGACGGGAGTAAAGCCTAAGTAAACAGGAAAGAGACATTGTACATGTGTTATGTAGAGCTCTGGGGCCTTATATACATCATAGACGTGATGTCCAATACAAGAGGACGACCTGAAGCTTGTCCAAATGATTGACCAGAAGCGTCAACAATGTTTAACCGATTACTTGGTTGAGAAATCTGGTTTGAGCCTCATCGAGTAAACAACCACATTCCTTTTCCGGTTGAAACACAAATTAACTGGACCTCTTTTGCCTCTGCACACTGAGAATTACAAGCATCCTGGGAACACCCTAACACAGCTTGTTTCCACTGGAAAGAGTGGGTCTGAAGGCCTCCAGTGTTTCAACACGCGTTTCTTGCTTCACCTCATTTAGACCATCAGCTGCTGATGAAGTGAGTCCAACCAACGTGTTCTCTCTTGTCATCTGTGCTTGTGGATGACGGCGTTGTTATACCTCCATTCATTTGTCATCTTTCTCTTCAACTAGCTTCACCCAAAAGAAGACAACAGACCTCTTTCGTTTGCTTTGGTAGCATGACAACGTTCCTCTCAGCCAGAACTGCTCCAATCCAAATAACATCCAGATTTATATTTTTATTTTCCTCCTCTACGTGTCATCAAACCTCTATGGGGTTAAAGTTTGTCCTCCTGGGTGGAGCAGGTTGAGTTCACTCAGTTCAAAATATTACACAGATTAGATGTATTAGATTATATCTCCTGGTACTGGTCTCACATGATTCCACGCCTTCATCACTTCATGTTTTGTTAACGCCCTCTTCCTCATCGATGGAAGACTTTACTCTCACTTCGTCAGGGTGTCTTTTCTGCATAAACACTTGGTGTTTATTTTATTCATCCCTGCTAGTCTTAGTGTGTCCTGGCCCCTCAGGAAGAGAACTGACAGACTTTAACATCCAGTGAACAGCATGTGACCCTCAGGCACCAAACTCCTGAAGACAGAGGTTCCTGAGATCCTCTGAGCGCCATGACTGTACTTAATGGACTCATCTCCACTTCAAACGAACCTTTCATGAGGCCTTTTAAAGCTAGAATTTATTAGTTATTGTGCTTGATCAAATGAATACTTTCACTCTGTCGAGCCTTTGTTCATTTACTCTTGAAGTGTTCTCTTATTAAGATGAATTAACTAAACGACCCATTGATGCAGTTCCAATAGTCTTTACGTTGCATCCCCACACTTTTATCAGTTGGTATGTTTGCTGCTGCCGTCACTCTCAGCATCTGCAGCATCGTCTGTTTTCTCGCTGCTGCGGAATAGTTTCCATATCTCAGATCACATGTCAGAGTGGAAACCTTTCATTATCATTCCAGATTCCAGCATATTTCCTCTTCGCCCCGCGACAAACTGGGACCACGTGTAATGGTTCCTCTGCTGAGTTACAGTTTAACTTCAGGTCATCTTGATAATCCCAATGAGCATAATTCTCCTTTCTAATCGCCCGCTATCCGCTGTGATTGAAACCAGGTGTAGTTCTCTTCCATTGCATCTGCTGAAAACAGAACCCACATGGATCCTCTTCTGCTGAATTACTCGTTTCAAGTTTCCCTTTTAGTGCTGCCAAATTTAGACCATGTTTATTCAAGGGTTATTATTCTCTCAGGTACGGAGAATGTGATCAAAGCCTGCGTGGAGAACAGTGTCAGGTGTCTGGTTTACACCAGCAGCATGGAGGTGATCGGGCCCAACAGCAGCGGAGAGCCGTTCATCAGGTGAGAAGCACTGTAACAGGAAACAAGTCCCATTGTGTGTGTGTGTCATTCTGCCTCCTTTGTGTGTGTTTGTGTTAAACTGGAAAGTTCTGTTTCTCTTCTTTTTTTTCTATCAAAACTTGTATTTATTTATCAACATTTGCAGTAGCATTGATTAGTGAAATGTGTATTTTATTGAGGACGATTGTAATTCTGTGCTCCAGCTGTAGCTCTGAGTCCTCCCTGTCTCTCACGCATGGTATTTCCCTCAAGTAATGTTATGCATGGTTCTGTCTGGCATTTCACACGTTATGTAACGCTGCCCAGCAGCTGTACAGACGGTTATGAGTGCAGCTTTAAATGCAAAACATGCTTTCCAGGTTGTCCTGGCTTTGCGTGTAAACAGTCTGCGAGCCATTATTATCAAAACATCAGTGAATAATGACTAAGCCGTGTTACATAACTCTCACCTGCCAGTGTTAGTTTATGAGGATGATGCATCTCAGTGCTCTGATGTCAGATGAACCAACTGCTCTGGGATATCTGCATCCCTTTTAGAATGATGTTGTTACAGCGAAGGCAAAGCCTTGAGGACAACACAACTTTTAAAATACTTACAGAGATGTTTAAAGTCAAATGAAATATTTAGTTTCTAATCCCATTTGAAGCCGTATTGATGATATAAAATCTGCATCGATGCGCTAATGTGAAAGAAGATCTTATATTTTGAGCACCGCCCTGTATGAACATGCAGTACAGGTATAAATATAAATCCTTATATAATTTTAACCAGTGATGCATATACTTTTGTATGTGCGTTGTGGCATGCAGCTGCACCTCCCAACAATATTTTGGCCTCCTCTCACGGTTCACATGACAACATGTAGTCAGTGGCGGCTGGTGAAACATATTCTAGGTGGGGCTGTGCCATATTCAGTCAGTTTCAGTAACCATCACATTACAATGTAACACAAACTGCAGGACACCAGTGCTCTGTGAAATAGTCAGTAATTATTTAATGCCAACATTAAAAACTTAGCGAGGCATTCTTACACAAAAACATAAAAAGCATATTGCACAAACATATTGCTGGATGACTGATGCTCAGGTCGACTACAATATATACAAAGAAAAATGGAGTTAGGGGAACTGGTTATCAAAAGGCATTCTGGGAAGTGTAGGAAATCACTATCGTAAATTCCTCCGCCACCACTGACTGACTGTGCTTAGGGCGATATATTAATCGTTTATTTGAAATTTGAAGTTTTAAAAAGAAAAATCAAAGAACACTTTCCACCAGGGAGGGCGGCGCCCTAGCGCCCTCTACTGGCCAGCTGCCGCTGCATGTATTCATGGTGTGAGAATGAGTCTCGGCCTCTGTCCTCATCGGACTGACTGTCCAAACGCTCGCAGAGATGAAATATGTCGAGCTCTCCTTCTCTTTCGTGCAAGTCTCTGCAGTCGTTCATGTGTAACCACATTCCTCTCATTCATGTGGTTGGGTCATGAAACTCCACCTTCCCCCTCAACCCTCGTCTGATCATGTCTCTATTTCTTTACAGGGGTAATGAAGACACACCTTACAATGTGAAACACACCATGGCCTATCCAAAGAGCAAGTCGAAGGCAGAGAAAATTGTGCTTGAAGCAAATGGAGTCAAGGTAGAGCTGGTTTCACACGAGTTGTTTCACATATAAATGTTTGTGGTGTTTGGTTGTAAACACATTCTGCTGCATGTTTCCACTTCACATTTACCCACTGAAAGCATCGTAATTCATCTTTATTTGACCTCAAACTAACCACTGACTTCTAACAATTAGACAAGAATCTCATTCCAAAAACAATTTCAAATAATGTTGCAAGTAGTGCAGCTCTCTCCCTGCTGACATATCAACAGAAGTGAATGTGTAGGTACGACTTGTGCCAACAGAGGCTGCTGTTGCTCAGCTTCAGATTATTAAACCTGTTGAGTTCATAACACACACCTCAATAAAACTAAAAAAATAATTGTTCAGATAAGAACCATAATGATGCAATGGAACTGAGAGAAGATGCGGATGCTAAATAAGCATCCAGATGTAACTTGATGCATGCAGATGGGCTGTTGCATGGAATATTCTGGGCAAAGGGCAGGCGTTTTCCAGCTGTATTTGGCAGATGATGGGTGAACCATCAGCCTCCATTGTGTGACGAGTGAAAACATCTTTTACTGCAAGAAAAGAGTGTTTAGTGCTCTTCTGTGAATGGAGAGATGCTCCAGCTCTGATTTCTAAATGATGCAATAACAGCATCTATTCTAACCTAACCATAGTTGTCACAACTAAATGCTGATTGGCCCGAACCGCTGGGGTTCAACCACAAACGCATAGCTTGGATGGATTCTCTCGTGATGTTGTGGGAAACCAGAAATTTAACACACCTCACTGAATCTGAGTCCCATGATCACAAAAGATATTTTGATCTAAAGACTTCTTTAGTATAAAATGTTCTTTCATAGACAAATGTAAAGTGAATATTTGATGTCTGAATGTCTTTATATTTTCCTGGCTGAGCAGAGATCAGATGGTTGTTCTGGGTGACGCATCTGAAAAATGCAGCTGTTTCTGTGGAAAACAAACATGTGGAAATTCTTGTGCAACTTGGCCACAAACATCATCGTCATCCCACTGCTGCTTCGAATCAATATTGACAGCACTTTATCCAGCCAGATGTTTGTGTTGATGTCGTACTTGTATTGTCTCCTATTCAGGTGAGGAGCGGAGAGCGTTTACACACGTGCTCTCTGAGGCCAACGGGGATTTACGGCGAGTGGCACGAGCTGATTAAAGACTTCTATAAACAGGGCGTAAAAAGTGGAGGTTTTATCATCCAGGGTGTGCCAACCAGCACTGAACATGGACGAGTCTATGCTGGTGAGTCTTATATTAGTGGATTTTTGAGTCATTACCACAACTGTTCAGCCATGCCCTAAGGTCCCATGAGAATTGCAGCCAACCACAGTTTTATTTTTAAACGTCTAGTAACCCAAGTTGTGCAGGAGAGCCTAATAAAAGACCTGCATGATGACTTGTGTTCACACTGGGGCTAAAAGCAGAACTACAGTCGTCATGCACCAGCACTTCCTCAGAATATAACAGGAACATGTAGTTCTGCGAGTGAAGGTCATAATAAGAAACATTGTTATGATGACAATAAAATGTGTCACGTTGTAATTGAAGCATTGTGGCGCAACAGAGACGCCTGCTAACACCACTGTCAGAGGGAAATAATGTGTATTGCAACACAAATGATCTGACAGTACTTCATTTACTATACTGTGATATTCATGCACTTGTTTGTGTTGCTAGGCAACGTGGCGTGGATGCATCTACTTGCAGCCCGGGCCCTGAGGGAGCGCCCGCAGTCAGTTGGAGGGGAGGCTTTCTTCTGCTACGATGACTCGCCGTACAAGAGCTACGAGGACTTCAACATGCAGTTCCTCTCCGTGTTTAACTTCCGGAGGGTCCGCATGCCCCTGCTGGTGCTTTGGTTCCTGGCCATGTTTAATGACATAGTCCGCTGGATTCTAAGCCCCTTGTACAACTACACTCCGTTGCTAAACACTTACACCTTGGGCGTGGCTTCTACCTCCTTCACTGTGGGCACAGACAAAGCTCTGCGTCACTTCCAGTACCGCCCCCTGTACGACTGGGATCAGTGTCGGGAACGCACACAGAAATGGGTCAACACGTTCCCGCTGGAGGATTCCAAAGAGTCCTAACATGACCTCAATTACTGCAACACGCATATGAAGCTGCTACAGAGACACGCGGGACCCTGAATATACTGTGTAATGGAGGAACCTGCTCTAAGAGACAATATAATGCAAATAAACATTTCATTGCAGCTGAATTCAGTGAGCTTTAAAGAATATCTTAACACCAATACAGACTTGCCTGCAAATTGTGCTAATAAACAAGTAATCAGTCAATTACAGGTTAAAAGGTGCAATATGGAGCTTTGAAACCATCCAAGCGCCTTATATTTCACACTCCAAACCACAAGGGGGCAGCATTGTCCAGTTTGGTTGTCCACCCGCATTATTGAACCTAATTATATACATCTCAGTGAGTAACTTTTGCTATTGAGTGAAGAACTTTCATGAAAGGAAACATGCACTCGTATCCAGTATTTAGAAGCCGTCGTAGCTAATATAAACGTTTCAGAATCGGAGAGCCAGAATCTTTGTCGGAAGAAATGTGAAAAACAACAGAAGGGAGAAGTAGTGAGAATGTCACATGCAGTTATGAGTTTACACAGATTCAGACTTTATAAGCTTCATTCCAAAGTCTCTGTGTGGTGAGAGAGAAACAGATGAGTCCATTGCTACATTTACATTAGTGTCATAGGCTAATGTTTGCCTCTTATTTGTAAAGACAACAATGAAATGATCAAGATGAATCAGCCACGTTTGTCGTTTTGTCGTTTTGTCGTTCCTCATCAGTGTTTTGTCGTATACAGATTGGGCCTCTTAAGATTGTGCTGTAGTATTTACAAGCTGTATATTTCTACAAGAGTTTATACTTTTACAGCATGTGCGTGCGTAAACGCAAATTACAAGTTACATGCGTATATTTCAGTAATTTGTTATTGATATCAGTTTGTTTTTGCAAACTGTGCGATTCCCTTATTATTATTATAATGAGGTTTCAAATAAAACATTTAATTTATTCTAAATCACTTTATTTGCTGAGATATTTTTCCACCTGATTTATTTGTTTGTATGTGCACATGTTCCTTTACATAACCTCGTGTTTAATAGGAGTTTTCCAAGCTCGGGTTAGCATGGTTACAGCTATCCTGTTTATCCACAGTGCAGAGGGCTCTGGTGCAAACTTGTCATCAGGTTATGTAATTGCCTCGATAAGATTTATTGGCATGAGTAAAGGGAGTTCCCTCTCAGAATAACTTTCTCCAGCATGCCTGGGTGTCCCCCTTTTCTCTGGTTTCATTCTGGGGTTTTTTCCCCATGGTAATACTCACAATATTTACATGAAAAAGGAAAGCAGGGTGAGTCACAATCTCCAAGCAAGACAGGCACATCGATCTGAGGACGTGGTTCCTTTTGTGAATATTGGAAAATGATTGCTGTTCTGTTTGGTAACGTGGGTGTACAGCATTATCACATCTAATTCCCAAGACGACAGCACGCCTCTGCAAATACGTTCCTGTTTTCATCAACACCCATGTAGTGAGGACATGCAAATTCATCTCTTGCACAAATAAAGAAAATCAATATCAGATTAAAAATCACTAAACGGGTTTTCCTTGCCATGGGAAAATGTCACAAGTGACACAGATGTCACAAGTCATGAGCTGTAATTCCTCACCCTTTTAATGCTATGGATATTTGCGAGTTGTACATCTATTGCATCTACAACTACTATTCTATAAAAATGGTAAATGGGATGTAAAAATATGAAATTACCCTCCAGCCTCTCGGTCCGCGCCACTGCAGGGGCCGTCCTGTCAATGTGATCATAACTGGTGAACCTACGCCACCTTGCGTTGAAACTCTCCGCGTGTGCGTCATGTGCACAGGAGCTTTTCCCTTAAAAAAAATATCATTAAAACCTGGCAACGGGAGGCTTTAAGCACACCAGACCCTCCTGCAGCCCCATAACGAGGGCGCGCGGCCGATTCAAGCCAGGCGCAGATAAAGCTGCAGGGCGCGCGCAGGAGAGTTTAAAAAAAGTTTTGTCATCAGTCATTCATGGACAGCTTAGGCGCGTTCACGTACCTGGTTTGGAGATGTCGGTGCCGTCCCCGGCGTCCTGGTGGCGGAGAGAAAAATAATTTGTCTCCTAAAAGAATCCAGAGAAAAGCACAAAATGTCAAGGTAAGTAATATTTGGATGATTAAAATCTCACGCGTTGTTGTACTTTGAACAGAATGTTACGTTTTAAAGATATGGATCAATTTTCATGACTTCTGTTGAAGTTAAAGGGAAAACTTTTCCTTTTGTCCTGTGTGTGTGTTTGTTTCTAATGCTCTGATCATGGCGTTGATTTCATTCTTAAAGCTTGATTTGTCGCCTGTTTCCTTTATCTTACATCGTTGTGCAGAATATTTAATCATTAAACTGGACATCTAACTTGTTTTCGCAAAGCACAGATCTCAATGCTACTTACACGTTGTGTATTACATGTATTAGGAATTGTTATTTGCAATGTTGGAAACATAATTGTAACTTTAATTATAAGTAGTATTACTGCAGTAAAAGTCCTGAACTCGCAATTAAAGTCAAGTGAGTAACCATGACATAAATAATCAAAAGTCCAAGTCTGTATTATATATATGTACTGCATATCATGTGACTCCTCAATGTAACTTATGGCCAATGTTTTCTGATAAATTTAGAGGAGCAGAAATATAAAAATATATTTCTTTTTAAAATATATTGGAGTAGAAGTATAAAGTATTATGATATGTACTTATGAAGTAAAGAGCCATGCTTCAGCACAGAACTGCAGTAAAGACGAATATGTTCTCAGCAGCCTTTATCGGGCTGTGCTGTTGCTGCTCATCATCACGGATGACACACTGAGGAATGTGGGAGACATATTATGATTGAGGAAAGGGAACTAAGATACTTTCAACTGCATATTAACCTTTTTATATGAGCTTCCTTTCAGCAGTGGGCATTTGATATTCGTGCTCGTGACAAGAAAATTAGTGTGAAAAGCTCTTAGGTGGAAGAAAGACAGGAGAAAGCCCTGAACGACACGGCCGGGGTCACACAAATTAATCTGATTAAAGAATTACAGCATTCCATGGCAGAATGTCACATAATCATCCAGGCAAATATGCAGAAAGTTCAGCTTCCTTTGTGATTTGTGCTTCGAGCAGCAGCAGACAAAACTCTCTATATTTATTTAATTTTACAGCAGATATACAGACTTCCTCTCACTTAGCGTCACCGGCAGATGGGGCAGGTCAGGTTAATGAGTGACTAGACTGGGCAGAGGGCAGCTACACTTAGAGAGAGAAACATGTCATCTGAAATAATCTCAAAATACTTCAGTCTGGTCTGAAAACAACAGATGGTGAGAGGTCACAGTTCATCAGAGTTTTGGTCTTCAGTGTGGTTGAGTTGGTTACCTCCAACAGTTTGTTTGTGTGTGTTTATAAGCCGGATTACACACAAAAAATATGCAGCGGATTTTCACCGAACTTGCTGGAGGGATGTACCATGAGCAGAGGAAGAACCCATTCAGTTAATTCAGATTACGTTTGTGGTTGCCCTCCATTTTGCATTAAGTCTCGTCACAGAATGTGAAGAGTAAACAGCTTTTCATGTCCTCAGATGAAGATCAGTTGTATGTGTGCACCTATGGTGGGCCACACTGAGAGACTGATGCTGCTGATTATGTACTTTACATCATGGCCCCGAAAAAAAGGAAAATCACTTGTGTGAAATACTGTCATTGATATTCCACCCGATCAGACTGAACCTACCAATTATTGTGCCCTCGACAGATGAGCGCCCGTCCATAATCGAGCTCGGACAATCAGCCGACCCTGAGTGGACTCCTTCCCTCTCGACGAGTCGCTGCCTGCAGCCGCTGTGGAAGCCGGAGTTTCCATGGAGACCGTGGTGATCATGGCCATCGGGGTATTGGCCACCATTTTCCTGGCCTCCTTCATTGCCCTGGTGGTGGTGTGCAGACACCGCTACTGCCACCCGCACCACCTGCTGCACCCCTTTGACTCCAAGTCAGTGAATCATAAAAAACTTTAAAACTGTAGTTGTCATAGGGGTGACCAGGGACAGTTGTAACACTTTCTGCAAATTACCTAATACATCAGTTAACAGTTAATTTGCTGGATTAGCCAGTTTGCAATATTGTATGTTAACATGTTATATAAATAGTATTATGACACACAAACAGGTTGCAAACAGAGATTTCAATACAGTGCCTCCATGGTTACATAAACCCGAAAGTATACGTCATCAGAAAGTCACTTTCATGCTAACCTGTCATCTCACACCGTAGTCCTTCTTCTCTCCCCGTCCCGTTAGACCCACGGTGGATCTGATTGGTGCCATGGAGACGCAGAGCGAGTTGTCGGAGCTAGAGCTGGATGATGTGGTCATCACCAACCCTCACATCGAAGCCATCCTGGAGAATGAGGACTGGATAGAAGATGCCTCGTACGTCTTCGCAAACACACAGTTCAAGACATAATGACATTCTTTTCTTATGATCAATGCAACTGCAACTAATTGTGCGAATGTTTTTTCCAACAGTGGTTTAGTCTCCCACTGCATCTCTATCCTGAAGGTAACTCTCCTCCAGTTCCTTTAAAGATAATCCTCTTCAGTGATGGATTGACGCTAACACAATTAATCCCCCATCTAGATCTGCCACACGTTGACTGAAAAGTTGGTCGCCATGACAATGGGCTCAGGGGCAAAGGTCAAAGCACCCGCCAGCCTGAGTGACATCATCACTGTGGCCAAGCGCATCAGTCCGAGGTAACTTGTTTCCCCACGACATCTTTATAACTGACTCAGGCTAACCTGCCTCCTGACATCCTCTGTCCCGTCTGGCAGGGTGGACGACGTGGTCAGATCCATGTACCCTCCCCTGGATCCAATCCTCCTGGATGCAAGGTAACAGCTTGTACTTTACCAATATTACCTCAAATGAGGAGGTTGTGATGTTTGTTTGTCGGCACGATTACGCAAAACCTACCAGGTTGATTTTTATTGAACATGGTGGCGCACACGTGGAGAAAGAACCTTTCGATATGGATCTGGATGTCAGGACAGATCCAGGGTAGATTTGTATGAGTTTCCCTACTTTAAAAAAACAACTTTGATCCAGCAAATCCAAATTCTTTGTTTCTGTTCGTCTCCCTTTAGGGCGACAGCTCTCCTCCTCTCGGTCAGCCACCTGGTGCTGGTGACCCGCAACGCCTGTCACATGTCCGGCAGTATGGACTGGATCGACCAGTCGCTCCACGCCGCTGAAGATCACATGGTTGTTCTGCGTGAGGCAGCGCTGGCTTCTGAGCCAGATCGATGCGTGCCCGCCGCTGACATGCAGAGAGAACAGGCCATCTAGCCCAAACACAGACTCAAACAAAAGGCAGCGACGACAGAAGTTTCTGTTTTATCCTCAAGCTGCTTCGAATCAAACGTCTGATCTCAAATGATTCTTACAGGCTCTTCTGAGCAGTGAGTTGGACCGTGTTGATGAATGCAGGGACTTCACTCTACAAAAAATTCATATTTTATGATCACAAACAGTCCAGCGTCGTACACGACACATGTGCACATACAGGTGGTTCTCAATCATACAGCTTCAGTCGGTCTGCTGAGTGAAAAGGCCTCTGGAAGTTTTCTTCTCAAGTGCGCCAATCAACCAGCGGTGGGCCTAAATCCAACCTCGCCAGTCACATGGAGGCTTAGTCAGCTAATCCATTCTGAGGAAAATATCCCCCAGTTAGCTGGCAAGCCCAAGCGGCTGCAACCCAGTGGAGCATGACTATCTGGACTTATGTGCAATTTATGAAGATCAGCGATACTTGCAGATTTAATAAAACCTCCCTAAAAAAGTCTTACGCTGTTAGATGCAGCAGCAGAATGAGGTGTACCTGGCATCTCTTAAATCAGTGTACGACAGCAAGTCCAGAGAGAAAGAGAGACACTTTATTTCTAATTCTGACATCATGATCAAATTCATGACCAAATTCAAGCGAAGCCGGTGTTTCCATCTGCACGGTGCGAGTAATAAGACATACACAAATATCAAAGAAGACCAACACATTAGCTTGTCTTTTAGATGTGGTGCTTCCACATACACGATTGGGAGTACATCACGTCTTGGTGTATTTACATGCCACAGCGGGCGTGTTGTCTGAGGTGAAGCAGGATTAGCATGCTCTTTTTGGGGCCAGAGGGATGTTATTGGAGCATGTGTACCTGCTCCTCCATGCGTAGTTTACCGTAGATCCCCGGGGAGTCTTATTAAGGGGTGATAATGAGCCAAAATGAACACATGGGCTCCGGCTTCAAACCTGAACACATCAGTACATTGTATGACACATCATAGACAGTGCTGCACTTGTGTGTGACAATAGAGGAGGAGTTAGAAGTTTGAGCGTGCCGAGGTGTTTCGATGGAGGAAACATTTAAAAAGTTATCATTTTATTTTTCTTTCTTCTTTACACCGTTTATTTTTTTTGTAAGCACTCTTTGTTACTGACGTCCTCCCCTTTACTCTTCACACCTCTCTCTGATTTGTACATATAAAATGAAACTTCATAGGAAAATGTGCTTCTGTGCTGTTTGGCTAATCTACGTCCGATTTTTAAAAAGTCCACACACATACTAGTTTGACATAAATAAAAGTGAGTTTTTCTTCTTTTTATTATGTTGTGAGCGGTCCTGTTTTTTTGCTGGTACTTCCCTTCTTCCCTGCTGAGGAGGAAGGGCTTGCTACAGCGCATCGGTCGGCCTCGCTGTCGAGCAGAGCAGCCCTTTGTTTCTCTTCAGGTCACTTTGCTGCTGGCTCGGGAGCGAGGTGTAGTCATCTCTCGTCATTTCCATAGTAGTCTGAAACACAGTTGCAGTGATTTCATTTATGGAGGAAAACATGTAGAAAATCAATTGATAAATAGGAAAACAATAGATTAAACTAAACTACATATCAGACATGTTTTTAAAATGTGGGTAACACTGCCTCCTGCTGGTTGGAAGATGATACGTCATGCTGCTGATCCTTCAGTCTACCTGGAAGTCCTGGTCAGACAAGTAGACCTCCAGGCGCTGGGGGTCCACTCCTTCAGGTAAGGGGCTTTGCAGAAGCTGCTCCAGAGAGTACTGGGTCTCCATGAGCTGGGCCAGGGCGTCCTGCACCAAGGTCAGCTTCAAGTGCGCCGCGTAGCCCTGACACACACACACACACACACACGGTTAGCGTGTTGGAG
>CAAKHC010002418.1:0-21826 GCA_901007825.1 Macroramphosus scolopax
CAAGCAGCAAACCACCAAACAGTATTGTTTAATTCAAAACATACCACAGTCTCTCTTACACACATTCACACACACAGACACACACACACACACACACACACACACACACACACACACACTGAAGAGAACACATGCAGGGAGTAAAGATGCTCAAGACGATCAACACCATGATATTACACTGACACATGATGAGACAAAATCTGATGATGTCAGCACACAAACCATCCAAAACTGGAGACAACATTCAGATAGAGGAGTAAACACAATGCATACATGTTATTCAGTTGAATACGGACAGACAATACCACGTGCACTTAAAACATGTTGTATTACAGACAAGAAACAGAACACACTTAACACCTGTAAATTAATACCAGATGTACATTAACACTCAGACTCACACACACTAGCTACAAAGTAACCACTTGCTACCACTGGTTCACCACTAGGTTTTTTAAACTGTATTGCAGTATACACACGCATTGCCTTTGTTGTTGTGATGCTGTCACCCTGGATAAGGGCAGCTGTCAAGAAAACCAATGATCACACTGTAAGTGTAACCAACCACTCTGTGAGGGAAGCCCTTCGCTCACAAGTGAATGGTTGGGTGTACGATTGACATGAACAGCTTTTAGGGTATTACCGTTCAAATTAAAGATGAGTCGAGCGAGTAAGGACTTTAAGTTTACAGACAAAAATGATGTCTGTATTAAAGAAAAAAATGTGTCAGCTAGAGTACATACTTGGTGTAGCATTGTGTTTGCATGAGGACAGCAAGCCCTGCAGGTAAGCAGAGACCTACAACTCTGCAGTGAGGACAGCAGAGAAAACCCTCCAAAGCTACGTCAGCTATTTGCTTATTGAAGACAGTATGTCCATGTTGAAGATGTGTGAAATGTATTCAAGACATGTAAGATTAGTTTTGGGAAACCCGCTGACGAACATAAGGCTGTAGTAAGGGCTGTAAAACCTATAGTTATAGCGAGTGGTGTTTGAGTGGCCGTGGCAGATGAATATTTCAGAGACTGTAATTACTGGAGGATCTATTTTGAGTCCTCTCTTTCTTTCCGCACAGCCTTTTCTAAACGAAGGGTGGGTGCTCTGCCATTCTCTGTAAAGGCAGACACACTTATTTACTCTATTCTGCAGACAAAGATGAGAGCATTATGAGCAGGAGAGGGATGCAGTTGCTGTTGATCGCATGATATTTCCTCTCCATACCGTCCTCACAACAGCGTTCCCCAAGACGTGCGAAAACAGGGGAAGCAAGGTTGTTTTCGTTCTTCAATCATAATCAAAATATCTGCATGACCATGAATTATGGTTATATTATTGCCAAAGTTCAATGACATATTACTATGTACGAGTACTCTCAATCGTAATTAAACTGTTCAATGACTTGTCACCGAACAGCTTCTTGTTTTGATTTATTTATATGAAGTCTGGTTAGCCGCAATTACTTTATGAAGTATTACATTTTATTAATGAATTAATCAAAATGAAAGCGAAAGGAAATTCATCATGTTGCTGCTTATTTTTCCTTTTCTTTTTGAAAGGCATTTTTTTGTCATTTGGGTTAAATATAAGAATTACTTAGTCTTGACAGGTTTCAAACAAAGTTTTTAAAGTAAACTACAAAAAATTAAATGTGATTTTAAAACATTTGTCGCTCATGTCATTTTTGATTTCATGTCAACCTCTAATGACAAAGATAAAGTCCTTTTTATATGATATTACAGGACAACTTCACCCATTTTCATCTAGATTTGCGCCGTTACAATGTGTTTAGTAGTTTCATAACATCGACATAGCCTGCCTGCACCCAGAGCTCCCTGCTTATCTGCCAGCAAGAACACCAGGTGATGCAAAAGAGTGTTGTTCGAATTACACATTGTATCATCGCATTCTTATGTCCACTGCAGCTGACAGTCAGATTGGCTCCTCACCACTCCAAAATCAAAACAGCCTGACTGCCAAACACAGCGGGATGAGCCTAGAGTAAGTACAATTTCAACAGTGTTTTGTTATTAACACAGCAGCTTTACTGCGGCTTGGGGTTCTCCTTGGAAGGCAAAAAAAAAAGCTGAATATTTTCTCAACAGTTTCATGTAACTTATTTTAACTCTACCCTATGTACTGCTTACATTGTTTATGAGCAAATATGCAACATGTGACATGTTCACAAAAACTACAAGATTAAAAGTCAACCACGAAACAAACAGGTCACTGTGGAAGTGATGCAGCTACTTTATATAAAAATGTAGTTGACGGTGGATGAGTAGAAGGGTAAGTAGATCAATGAAACCCCAGTGAAACCACAAAGCAGCCATGCATGGGCCATGGGAAGCCCCACGGTGCAGTGCTGGAGTAGCCATCATTCAGCCGACTATGCCAAGCAAGGATAAAAATCACAAGTCACCACTATCATCACTAAACAACTTTCATATATGGGCATGGCAACACACAAGTCAAGGTCAACAGCACCCCAATACCTAAAGATCTGCCTCCTCTTTTGAGAGCTAGAGCAGTAGCCCTCAGTGGAAAGTCTGTTGGGGTTAACATTAGGAGAAAATGCTGGGGTTACAAGACTGTATTTGAGAAGATGAGAGGGTTTTGGGGAGGGTGAGACAAGGAGGGGGTGTGTGGTAGGTACGCACAGAGTAGCAGTTTTGCCCCTGAGAAGAATTGAGGGAGAAAAAAAAACGCACACAAGGCAGAAACTCTGACTGTTGAAAAGCCCACGCTTCCTCTTTCTCAGCATTTTATGTTCTAATCTTGCAACCTCAATGGCCGGCGTGCTTAAGGAAAGAGGCTGCATGTAACTGCTGCGTGAGCTAACTTACCTCTATGAAACATTTTTCCCTACCCAAAAATCTTTCTCAAAGACTGTGTATCCCTCATAGCTGTCTTGGAAATAAAATCAGCAAATGAATATTGATCCGGCAAGGAAGAGATTAAAACAAGTGTGAACTCAAATTTTCCAGAAAATCTCAACTTTGTTAGATTTCCCTAAGGAGCTACATACTGGTCAGATTTGTTCAGAGAATCCACATGTACTTCACCATATGGATCGGTCTCTAACCGTCTACCTGTCATAACTGAAATCTGCAGAACAAACTGTAACTTTTACAGTAAATTTGGCACGAATGGTGAAGTATTACACACTTTAGAGACTTCGGTCGAATGCATTATCTTACCTGTTGTCGTTGATGTATCCGTTTTGAGAGGACTGTAAAAAAAAGGACACCTGCACATTATGAACAGCTTCATTCATCCAGGAACACAACCAAAATTTAGGTCTTTGCACATTAGAGTTTCACATGATATGTATGTTTTACTATACCAGCCATTAAAAAAATAGTTCCTTTTTTCTAAATAAGGAAATAATCAAACCTCAAGTGGACCGCTTTCAAAAGGAGCTGGAGGTAACAGCTCGTGATTGATTATTATGTAATTTTATCATAATCTGTGCTTCCCAGTGTTTGCTACCCTGCCCAGGTCAAAAACTTACTTCTCGGGCAAAGATCCGGTCTCGTACCCGCTGATATTCTTCCTCTCGCTCTTCAATGGACTTGCTACGCCGCCCGTCCTGCAGCGGCACACGGATCTAACATTCGAGTAGACAATCATACAAACAAGGAAATATAAAAATTACAATTGCATGTGCTTTATTGACATTTACACCCTGAAACCTTATTTTAATACTCCTATAGACACACTTTGTCCTGCTGCAAAGGTAAGTAGCAAAAAGTCACACATGACAAATAAGGGAGCAACCCGCCAAAATCAAAACAAAAACAACATTTTAGAAACAGTGTAAAATAAATGTTTCAAAGAGGAGGAATACGCGTGGGAAGCTTTGACACCACCACAGTCACAGACCTTGCAGAATCTTACAAAAGGAATATGACAAATTTGCACAGGCAATAGGTGGCAAATAAAGGTGTTAGAGCCTTTCTTTAAAGAAAGAAGAAATGACAAACATACAGCAACAACACCGAGTCGAGTAGAAATGGCTGAAGTGTAAAACTGCATTTATCTATGATGACTAAATATATTGCATGGTTGATAATTTTAGGAGTGTGTTGTCAACGGTGGCTTGTTCAACAGGCCACGGTGCAGAATGAGACATGCATCCACATTAGTGGTTTAGATAAGGACAGAGCTTTTGTTGAAAATCAGGGGGAACACAGAGAGGGTGCATCATACCTGATTATCATCCTTGTCCATGCTGGCATCATCTCTCTTAAGGATGAATTTCTTCTGAAAGTCCATGTTACGTTCGTCCTTGATGTGTTCCGAGAACCTTTGTTCTGGGCTATTAAACATAAAGGCACAAAGAGTAAGCCTCTAAATAATGCTTCAACATATTCATAGAAACAATAATCTTCTAATTTCTTGAGTTTCCAGACAACAAATGCTGAAGTCTAGATCAGATTTAGGAACCACACTCACATGCGTGTGTTGCCTGTTTTGTTTATGATGACAGCCTTGCCAGTCTGATCCACATTGTGGTCCATGCCGAAGTAAGCGGCCACACGGTGGAGCAGCATACGGTGATAAGAAGTCATCTGAGGAAACTTCTTATACTGGTTGCTATAGGGAAAATAAAACAAGTTGTCAGTACAATATGTTACTTCAACACTGAGGATCTTCCTTTTTTGGGAAAATCCATGTGGCTCTATTGTGTACAAGATTATTGAATGCTCAGATCATAACTTCTAATACTGTTCCCTTTACAGAAGACCACAGAATCCTAGCCAGAAATACTATCAGCTTTGACTTGCTCCTATTTAACCAACAAGCTGCCAAACTTATCTCAATAACTCAGCAGACTATAAATGAAAAGGAATGGATAGTGGAAAAGCTACTTGTAGAATGTGGCTTACTTGTCGTCATTAATGAACTCCAGGATATCTTGTTCTAGTTTGAGCAGCATCATTCGATCCCTGCTTGGCAAAAAGGGGGGAGAGAGAGAGACATCAGAGGCCGGAGAGGGTAACTTAGCAGAGTGCAACAAGCAGCAAGCCAATCAAAAGGTATGAGATGTTATTCTTATAAACAATATTGATATCAATACCATTCAAATTGTGCTTTCTTTGTTTCCTGAATTTTGCTTGCATTTATATCTTCCCTTGTGTTATCAGCTGGAAACAATCATCTTGCTATTTTGGGGGATATAACACCTGATATCAATTCATCTACAAACTCATGCAGTGGATGGAGGACTTGGACCTTTGACGGGCAAGGTTGTTAATTTACAGCGAATTTGCAGACACCTTGTCTATGCCTGCCAATGGAAATAAGCTGCTCGCAACAATCTCATACCTGGGATTGTTTTTCAGTGTGTTGACCAGAAACTCGTGAACATCGATGCCTGTGGAGTCGGTGTATTCCTGGCTGGAGTCTAACAGAGAGAAGGATGAGTCAATGTCAAGACAAAAGAAAGAGCAGATTGACTAGCAAGAAGGCGAAAATGGTACCTCTGCAAAATGCAGGAGAGAGAAAGACTAAAATCAAGAATGAACGCCTAAAATGTCATATAGGAGGAGGTGATAAGATATCAGCTAGCTGTTAAATGCTTGCACACGAACAACCACTATTTTCCACTACACTAGATGGTTGGGAGATCCATTTCATCTCCGTTGCTCTCAAAGTCTAATGACGCCTAAGGGCCTCTGCCGAAAGAGTAAATGAGGTAGGTAATTAAAAAAAGAAGGAGAGAACCGGATCCCATTATCTTAATAAGAAATAAGCTTGACATCATACTAGGCTGGGTATTAATATTAGTAATAAGAAGACATCATCTAATATAATATAGGAGACCTCTGTCTGTGGATTATCCATGGTACCTAACCTGATGTTATCATAGGCTTGATTACTTGAAATACTGGCTACAAACTGCATTTAACCTCTGCGACAGCTTACCACGTGATAACATTTTTCGCGGAGTCTTGTCCTTCTTCTCCTTCTCTTCATTTTCATACTCATCCTTTGAGGACTTCTCCTCTTCCTTGTCTGATGGACAGCTGATGTGAAGCTGGATGATATCCTGGAAAAACACATTCCATTGCTATGAGAAAATTATTTATTCAATTTTGTCTATTAAGCATGACTGCTACTGCAAAAAAATGCAGTTGTATACCAAAATCAGCAAGGTAGGCTTATTGCAGAGAATGGACCAAAGTTAAAATGTTAGGTATTAGGGGTGGGGTTAGATAGAGGAACAGTACCGATTCTGGGGGTCCATCATTGGAGAATGGACCAGAAGACTCCTCACAGACTGCCAGACTCCTTACCAGCTTCAGTTTAGCATTAGACTGAAACAGAATCAAGCAAATTATCTGTAAGGCTAATTGTCTTTATTGGAATTTCACAGAAAATGGAGCGGTTAGATAAAAATCACTTGCCTTGGCCCTTTTTCTGCCATGGCTGTGGTTAGGAGCCCGCTTCTGCAAAAGGATATTTGCAATTTTAATAAGATGCATATTAAATGCTGGACATGAGGAATTATTTTCCAACCATAATAAAAAATACATGAACGCACAGGCCATTAACTGAAAATGTCAACAGACGCTGTAGTGGTTCGCTAAAACAGAAACTCAGTTCAAGTGTGTACATTCTGACACATGTGCAGTATAAGCAAGAAGCATATTCATCACTATAGGGCATGTAATCAATAAAAAACAACTAAAACATCAGTCTTGTCTAAAAATATGGTAGAGAGAAATATTACAGACCTACTGAAAAGAAACACTTATTTTAGCATAGCCAGGCTATTGCAGAGCATGTAAATACATACGTTTCCTGACTTGAATTTGTTTTATTCAATTACCCAACACATACATAATTTAAATATAAAACATGATCTTAATTCCTAGGAGCACTTTTATTGTGTCACATCCTCCCACCTGCACATCTTGTTGGGAGCTATCCTCAGGATCCAGGCCGTCTCCTGTCCCTTCCTTTGTGCCTTGCAGTTGAGGGGAGGTCTTGCCTCGACTGCAGGGCTCAATGAGTGGCCCACTCTCTCCCTCCTTCTGAATGTCTGTTGTCAGGCTTACTGACATCTTCTTCGTGGAGGGGGAGAGGGTGGGAGCGGGGGGAAGGGATTGGGTGGAAGACCCAGGAGTGGCTGAGAGGGAAAGGGGCGAGAGACATAGGCAGTTTTACAACCTGCGTATGCAAAACGTGGCAATAACAAGACCAAGAATGAAAACAGTCTGACAGACCAAGACAAAGTAAGAGCATATATGTGAGAGTAATATTTCTATATTATCTACCTCTAGGTGGAATCAGATCTGTGCTGGACTTTGTACAGTGATTCTGATGGGAACCACACACAGGAAGATAAGGGGAACCCACTAAGGTAGTGTTCTGGGTTGGGCTGCAGCAGGAGGCGAAGCGCAGTCCATAGCAAGCCTTAGCCGTCGGGGTCTCTATTTCATTGAGATAATAATGGATTATGTTTTAACAAAACTTAAAAAAAACTTTAAAAATGTTGATCAAAGTCAGAAAGACAGAATACAACTAAGTATTAATTTCAAAATTGTATTGGAAATATTGTCTATTTCAGGGACAAACAAAAGTGCTAATTGTTAACCTATTAGATGCTTACACCTCATAATAAAAATAAGTTTCATTTGTTATTTTGTTATTTTGCACTTCTTATATTATTCTGTTATTTTGCACTTCTGGATGGATACTAACTGCATTTCGTTGTCTCTGTACAATGACAATAAAGTTGAATCTCATCTCATCTCATCTCATCTAAGGCAGAGATGATGTGTTTCATCTGAGCTGGGGTGACTTGACACTGTTTGTTGTACTTTTTCTTAGGTGTTTTTTTGTTTTAGAGGAAGCTAAATTATCTGTTTCTTACTACTTAAGACTCATTTTATCCAGCCATTAGTGAATCTGATAACTGATTTAAGGTTTCCAGGGAAGGCTAAAGCCAATCCAACTGACAATGGATGAGAAGCAAGGTACACCCTGGACAGGTCACTCATAGAGCCAACACAAATATTGCTTTCATACCAAAATTAGAGTGCATATGCAGGTTTAATAAAAGGGGGGTAAACCCACTAAATATAGCCAATTGACTTATTTCGGGAACTGCGCCTGCTCTTGCAGCCTTAAGCGTAGCTCAGTCTTTGTGGAAAGCCTGTGTTTAAGGTGTTTGTCTGCAGGCAATTCACGTCATATAAATTTTGCAATAAAATGAAGTGTGTCCACCTGGGTGTCACATTTCCATCACTTTCAATTGACCTGGAGCTGATAATTACCCGCAACAACTACATAGTCATTGCGACCTGGGAATGAATGCCGATTGTACCCTTTCCCACTGAAAACAAACGCAGGATGTTTGAGCGTTTTTTCAGTGTGAAAGGAGTATTACTCATAGACAACCATTCCGTTTCACATTTACACCATTAGGCAATTTACAGCAACTAATTAAACTAGCCTGCATTGCAACCTAACCTTGCTCCAAAAACACATAATTAGAAGAATATTACAAGCAAATGAACACAGAAGTGTGAAAAACGAAATATATTTACAGCAATGGGGTGAACTGTAGGGGCAGCAGCTAGCCCAGCAGACAAGGGGGAGGGGCACACCAACAGGCCAGCTACCACCTCAGCAGTCCTCTGGGGCCTCTCTCTTCTCCCTCCGTCTCAGTGCAGCAGCATGGTCTGTCTTCCACTCAGGAGCCCTGAACACCCAAAGCAAAAGAGGAAGACCCGCATGACGTAATGTTTCCTGCACTGAGTGACTCATCGCTGCTGCCGATCCTCACAGGGAGGACCGACAAAGCAGCTGAAACCTCAGAGCCTGGCGGCATACAGGCTTACATTTAAGTAAGAAAACCAGGTTAATACCCTCAGAATTTTCTGAATTGTTAATCTGTATTTGACAATAATGAAAATTTTTATTTCTACAGTGTGAGCAGTGCAAAAATCTGTATTAATGGGCAAGTCTGAGTCCAATCACAAATGATTTTTTTCCCAAAATTTAAACTAGCAGCAATATGTCATGCATGCAAAATTAATTTGGTCAAAGCTGCAAAGCCTTTTGAAGAAAAACAGAAATATGCATGTAATCCCACTAGTTTACATGCATGTAATAGTGGCACGAGGCGCACGAGAACACAACTTCCTTAGAACGATTACCAACATGTAAGCATCAGGCATGGATGTCCCTGTCTCTACCGCTGTTCTGCACTATGCTGTGCTGCAGGATAGATCAGTGAAAAACAAGGCAGGGATTCCCAGTTTGGGAAAGACCCAGGCAGCAAAGGCGTCATCAGCAGCAGCATCATACCACATGATTGACCAGGACACCCACATGACTCGATCCCACTCTGCTTATACAAACCTCCCATGCAGCAGCACAGAATAACAACACTCTCAAACAGATTCAATAAAAACCTGTACATAATAATCCTCAAGAAGCGAGGATTTATTGCAGGGCTGTTGTATTATACCACATTTTTACCAAGGTGTTGGAAAGGTGTTTTACAAAGGAATTGACAGGCGAGTATAAATATACCTGACTTCCTAAACATAATCTCCTTCCACACACATGACAGTATACTGTACAAAAATAATGAATGGTTTTGTATCAGAATGCAAAGATAATGCTTTGTCTGTAGTGGCAGTCATTTAGCGGAGCAACCCTCACTATCCTTAAAACAGAGAGTAGCTGCAAGCCAAATTGTCTTCAGAAGCAGAATTATGTTGCTAATGAAAAAGAACAGCTTTACCTTTTCTGTCGTCCTCCACCCATTTCTCTTTTATGTTTCCTAAGCTCTATCCTCAACACTCCCCCCTCTTCCCTCAACACACTCACACGAACTGGCCCACATGGTTGCCAAGGAGATGGTAACGTCATTCTCATCTGCTGTAGTTTGTGTCAAGCAAGTAAGAAGGACAAGGGGAAAAATGGTGGGAAAAATGAATGGATTTCATTTTTCCCATAATGGCATAGACAACTACACCAGTCAGAGGCAGCCATGCACTAAACTGTACCTAGTCTTCTGGGATGCAGAAGTAGAAATTTGGCCAAAGCCTTCTGTTAACAACAGCACTGACAGCACTACAGGGTTGCAGCTGTTGTGCAGAAAATAAAGACAACACAATTTTATTTACTTTTTCAATAAACTAAGACAACATGCAGGCAGGTTCACCTGCACAATGCATGATTGATTGGCCGTATGTGTAACTATTAATTAGGTGTGTGGATGACATTATTGTCCCGAATTGTGATTTGAATGAGCATTGGAGTCATGTAAGCACACAGATCGGTCACACATGCAGACATACGCCATCCACAAAGAAATTCACTACCATCATCTGTCACAATGTAGTGAAGGGCATGTTGACCCACTTCCCACATATTGCAGGCCTTAAAGACTCTTACATGGTCTCTCCCGATGACAAGCAACCATTTGAGACACATAGGTCAAGCGCTACCCAATGTTTCAAGTTACAACACCAGAGGCCGTAGGCCAAACAGGTGGCCTGATCAAACATTATGTGTGTGTAGAGAGAACTGAATCAGACGTTGCAATTGCATTAAACTCTATGTGACCACTTCAGGCATATGGCTCACCAGACTACATATATACAATTGAGGCCATATATTTTCATACACATAGGCTAAAGACATCCAAACTTACTTATTGCATGTTACCATACATTTCTTATGTTCAGTCAATAGGGTATCTACTCAAGGAGAAATACATTTATTCCAGCTTCCATTTATTAGAAAATGATTTTCAGTGGGTCAAAAGCTCAAATATACTCTGTTAGTATTTGGTGATGCTCTAATGTTTCACTTGGTCAGATGCTCAGGGTAGCTTTTCACAAGCTTCTCACAACACTTTGCTGTAACTTTGGCCCATTCCTCCTGACAGAATTTGTGTAAGTCGATCAGGTTTGTGTGCCTCCTTACAAGGACAGGCCTTTTCAGTTCATTCCACTAATTCTGGATTGTATTCAGGTCAAGGCTTTTTGATGGCCACGCTAATACCTTTACTTTGCCCTCTATGATCCAGTTTGACGCTCTTTATCCTGCAAACATGATCATTGTTACCAAACAGTTATGTTTGTCTGCCCCTAACAGAAAACTCCATCAAATTCCATCAATTCTGTTCCAGTAAATAAAAAGCTGGAATAAATATATTTCTTTGCTATTATTTTGAAGTGGTCTCTTATTGAGTTAAAGTAAAAACCCTATTGACTTACCACAAGAAATGAATGGTAACATGAAACATCTGGAGTTGTACAAAAATGTCTTTAGCGTAGGTGTATTTAGATATATGGCCTCAACTGTACGAGTTCACTGTCAGATTTAGCCACTACAGGTCAAGCTGGGTCATGGTCTGAGCAATAGTTAGCAGCGGGGCAAACCAGAGAAATGAAAGGAATTCTACTGCATGGTAGCTGCTAAGAGACATTTACATCAGCTAATTAACTTAATGACTAATTGCACAACTACCATATGTTATAATAGACATCTTTGCTCACAGGAGCCAGAGAGATGGTTAGCTGTTGCGAGACCAACGATGTATTCACTTGAAAAGTGCTCATGTTTCCAAAGATTACTGTGAAAAATGTCTGTCAAGGCAATGCTTTCAAACAGTTATTTTGTCCAACCAAAACTCAACTCATTCTTATTTAATTTACATAACATATTAACCAATGCACTACAGGGAGGTTCTTACATTTATAAGTTAAAACTAGAATGTATAGTATGAGTATTGATCGATCATCAAATTTAAGGTTGCTTCAATTCATTGCAAATAATGGCAAATCAGAAGAACTTGTCAGATGACAAAATTTCCCCTCGTCAGCTTCTCCCTTCTTGAAAGATGCAAAACGAAAAAAAGAAAAATATAAACAAAATTCCAATATTTGTAGGGTCAAGAATCTCCACAGTGAAGAGCGGCAGCTTTTCTCTTAAGCCCAGGAGACAGTTTGCAATTCTGGGCTGTCCAAGACAAAACACCAAGGTTTTTTGGATCTATTTCCCACAGTGTGGCTTGCAATTAACCTCATTAACCAATCAATAAGGAATCAATGAAATTAATTAATATGGAAATAATCAGTAGCTGCAGTCCCGGTCTGTGCTGTCTTAAGAGCATGCAAGCAGTCTAAGTTACAGTATAAATATAGCACAGATGAATATACAGTGGCTATCTGTTCCGTCCTACTGTGGTTACCGCTCAGTAATGAAAGCAACAGTGCAATGAGCCGTATATTCCTACATGTTTGTGTCGATATGGGTAAGAGCTGCTATTGTTATCGATTATTTATTTCATTCATTGCATTATTTCCAATTTCACAATGGAGAGTCATGTGTAGCAGATAGGCCTCTGCATTTTCTCTGCAGAGGCTGAATGAAAGATGAAGGTGAATGGAAGCACAGAACGCTGCAAACAGGAGTGAGCAAGCATGCACAAACCCACAGACAGCAGAGGCAGAGACACACACACACACAAGCAGCTCGACCCAATTCATCTCCTCTCTATTCAGCTGTGCACCTCGCCCATTTGACGTCAGAGAGAAACCATTTCACAAAAGGCAGCAAGGTTATATCTTCACAGAGCGGAGGCTGATGTTTGTGTGTGTGTGTGTGTTGTAATGGCAGAGTTTGTGCAAGCTCAGTGCCTGCACATATCATATATCAGCAGCGTTTGCAGTGTGTGCGTACCAGTGTTGGTCTGTGTCAGAGAGGATTCCCCTTTGCATCGGTTGCACAATCTCACACAGGGAGGGGACAAGAGGGCTGGCTAAGCACTGTGGGCTGTAGAGAAACGGCCCACGAACGTTCACATTACAAAAGAGCCACAGCATCACAGAGAATATTTCATTTACATGCATGATTATCCAACAAAGATTAACCCAATTTTCGATTTAGTACTTTGGCGTAAAAACTATTGAAAACTGCTTCAGGTGACCCCACGGCTCACGATTACAAATCCATTGATGAAAAGAAACAATAAAAATAAGAGGGGGACATGAATGGTCGAATACAGTGGAAGATAGGGTTTCTCATTTACCCTCTACATCACTCTCTTTCCTTCTCCCTCCCACCCTCCGTTCCATTTCTCTCTCCGTGAAATAAGGATAACCCTTCGTGCCTTCCATCCCCTCCGTATAAACCCCCTTCCATCGATATCTCTCTCATCATCCACCCACCAGTACGTATTTGTTCTGTCCCTTTCTCTCTCTCTCTCTTTTTCTTCCTCTTTTAACGTGTCTTCTTAAATTGTCAGGCCTGCTGCTGACGCCATCCTCCTCCACTCAGCCAGCCCACTCAGTCCTGTGGGACGAGCTATGACTCATTCTCTCTCTCCTTCCCTCCCCTCCCTCCCTAGTTACCTACCTACCTACCTACCTACCTTTCTGTAGATCTCTTTAAGTCTCCCTCTCTCTGTTGTTCTCACTAGTTTTAATCTTTGTATAGATTATGGAGGTGTATGGAGAGAAAAACAAGAATAAAGTATAAAAACAAGAGGAGAGTGGGTGATACACAGAGATGTTGGCTCACTTCTAAATAATGAACGGATGCTGGTGGAGAGAAAGGGGATCCTGGTCTGCATGCATTAGTCATGAATTCATGAGTGCTTGAATATGGTGACGGAGAGAAATAGAGAATTCCAATAGGGCTATAATTAAGCAAGTAAATAACACTTACACAATAATCCCATTAAATAATGTTGGAAATATAGGACCAAGGAAAATGGACGTTTGCCAATTTCACTGATTGTCTTATAATATTGGAGTTTACATGGTGTTCTGTAAAATGGAATTGAGTTGCATTTATTAACTTAACTTAATTATTTAAGCGTATAGTTTTGCATTTTATCATTCTTTTCTATTGACTAAAGGTCAATTACATTATGTTAAAGATCTTTTCATTGGATAATGACTTGTAAAGTATATTGCAAAGACCGACTCAATGGGAGATATATAGAACGATCATGAATTGTCCTTGATGTTCCCATGATTTGATTGAGATATCACAGCGATGATGGCACATGCGATGATTTAGTGGTACAGGTGCTATAAGTAGCGACATGTGTGAAATGGTTGCATGTAAGAACATTTATAGATCCATATATGCAAGTTGTGGGAGTGGAAACTAATCTGGTGCAGCTGGCTTTATATAGCAGACAAAAAGAACGTGTGTGCATATTTCTGTCTTTTTGCGTACACACAGTAAAGATTCCATACCAAATTAATATATCTGGCCCCTGGTCTGCACCCACACAGTTTGAGAATCAAACCTTATATTGGGCAACATTAGTTCTTCAAATATCAGTTGTTAATGTACCAATTTGCTGCATAATATATTACAATTGAAACTTGTAATGTTATAGTGTCCCTATAGACAGCAGTAATGATCTGTGTTACGTTACTATAGCCTGTTTTGCTGTTAACACACTTGTTAGCAACATAGCTTTTTATGTTGTGTATGTTGGTGTTTTGGCCCTTCTGGAGGATCATTTATAAAACTGATCGAAGGAAAGGTGACAAGCACTGGCGTACAGACAAAGCACACACAGTGCTTGAGCACAAAAATATCTTGATTTCCAACACTGTGCGCATGCATGTCCCCCCACGTTTCCCTTTTGTAAATCACAATCAACCCGAAATGTGGCACACATCAGAAGCATCTTGTCCCACCCTTGTAATGCCAATAGGCACCTAAAAATATTTAGGGAACAAACCAAAATTAGTATTCTTTCACACTGACAAGCACGACATCCACGGACAGAAAAGGAAAAAAAAAAGGAAATCAATTTTGTTGCTGGGGAGCTTGAGACAGGAAAGAATGTGTTGTTTAGTAGAAACAATGTGCGCGTTCCAGATACCAAAATGAATGGCAACATTCAGGCACCACAGAAGGTCAGACCACGTCCAAAATTAAAAACAAGTGGTCTGACATAAAAAGTATAGGCCAAAAGGCACATGGCCTTACACAGGCATTGTAATTATGCCCAAGGGTGGGGAAGAGGGAACCCCGGAGTTCACTCCCCTTGATGAGAAACTGGCAGGAGTCATCGGGGAATCCCTGCTGAGTGGAATAGTGACAGAGGCTTAGGGGGACACTGGTGTGCTCTATTTGTATGGCAAAAATCTCATCCAACACTAGGAGATAAAACAAGCTAATAGCCATAAAAATGAACACGTTATGGAACTCATTGTATGATATGTTAATATACAACCCTATCTGTCCAACTGATGCCTTAAAAAACAGCACCGTAAAACGTTCATAACATGTGCATTGTGTATTTGTTACAATACATATCTGTGGGCACCACATGTACTAACTAATATCTCTGTTTGTATTTATTATCCTATATCCTGTTTTTTGTGAGTCCACTCTAGAGACGACAATTCAATCCACGGTTAATACTTTTATTTAATGTCAATAAAAGTTTAAAGCCAAATACAACTCGTGCAGTCAAAATCCAATAGATTGCTATTGAGTGTACCAATAGCAAATATAGGTACACCATATTTGCTATTGGTACACTACACTCCTACTCTGTCTTTGATTGGCTATTGTTCTTTATTTGGTTCAAGTCAGATTGTTGCTAGATAGGCTTAGAAAATATCAGGCTCAGAGAGACAATCACAGGAATCAAAGGCAGAGGGGCAGGTCTTCGGAATAAAGGGATGTGGATGTGTGTGTGTGTGTGCGTGTGCGTGTGCGCGTGCACGAGAAGACTGTCCTTGTCGGGAGTCTTCTAAGACTTAGTCACCAAACGGAAAATCTGTCCGCATTCGGCGCTTGGCGTTAATTTCACTGCTCTTTCACATGTGTCAGCTGCCGCGCACCTGAGTAGAGGTCTGTACCTCACTCGTGGGGCATAAGGCTACAGGCGGCTAGCTTCTGAGGAAAGTCTGCAATGTTTTTTTTTCAGTGACTGGAGGTGTCTTAACAGCTTTCTCAGTAAGCCTCCATAAAGAGTTACAGATTTGTTGTAAGAAATTGTAAAATAAGATGTAAAATTCAGTTTTCACCATTTAAAAGATCTGCCCAAAAATGTAATTGCCCTGCTAATAGAAAGAATCAAATACAGGAAATAATATAACCTCTTTGGCAGATGTAATTAACCTTTGTTTATCATTGTCATGTTTATACTACTCATATTTCATGTATTACCAATCGAACAATCGTTTACATTCACAGCTAAAAGCACTTCCCAAGCTGTAGTGGAAGACATATACAAACATTCAAATTAAAATATAGTGGATCCTGAACCACGCTCTATTTGTTGTAAAGCATCATTCAGTCTTTAAACCCTTCTGGCCAGTCAGAAACATAATTGACAATTATCAAGATTCTCAGGAAAATTGGTAAAGATTCTGCCAGCTGAACTTGTGCTGCTGATGTAAAATTAATAACTGTGTCAAAATGAAACCTCATGCAATTTATGAGCTTCCTTTACTGTGAGAAGAGGATAGCAGTGGGATTGACTGGAGAGATTGCAGGGGGAAAAAACAGGAAAGAAAGATGGAGGAGCAGCGGCTTGCTAGTGAGACAGGAAAAGAGGAAAAACTTCTCAATGATGAAACAATCTGTGCTGTTAAGTGATTGGACCAGAGCTCCACCAATGGGAGGACCAGATCCATGGCAACAAGCTCTGTCACCAAGAGAGAAGCAGCAATATCCCACAACACCCCCATATTTTTTTCTCCTTTTCTCTCTCATGACCCCCCTCCTTTCCCCAATTACAAGGCCATGTGCATTTACCACTGGGGACTCACATTAACATGAATAAAACAACAAACAGACAATACAAAAAACACACTGCAGTATCGGAGCCTAAACAAACTGACACAACGAGCGTACACATACGACCAAAAAAGGCTTATATCTTATCCAAACATAGGAATGCAGATATGGGGCTTACAAAGTGATCAGAATGTGAGTCATTCACACAGCTATTTAAATGTGAAGACTGGCTATGGCTCCTCTCACACATTGTCTGACCGCAGACTGATCTGTTCCCACTGTCCAGATGAGAACAGTGACTGACTATAAGGTCTGGAGAATCTAAACCTTGAACTATACACACAGCTCACACACACAATAGAAGGCCATTAGATTAAGTAAATAAGCCTTAGAAGATAGGTATAAACCTCAAAGACATGAATATGGGCAAGGTTAATTCAGCAGGCATTTAAGAGTATCACTGATAAGTACACATTTGGTCTCTAATAGCGTTACAGGCTAGCCTATAGCTAGTTGATGGACACAACATTCTAAGTATTTGAGATGAACTACAACTTTAAAGTAAGCATGATAATCAAATGGCATTTAACCACAATTACATTGTCAATTAAGCAAGTAATCAAGTTTATTTGACAGATGAAATCATATTTCTCTCAGCCACAACCAGTAGCGCATCTCACCCATGTATAAAAGCATGAATAAAAGGAATTGATGTCCGCGCCCTCTCTCTCAACTCTCACCACGCACAGATGAATACTCGCTCCCTCACAGGTATTACTAAAACATTTATCAAGTGCAGGTTGCTTTTAATCAAAGTTCTGTCTTTATTTGAATGCTAACAAGGCCTTTCCTTCAAGAATGGGACAATGCAAGACAACCCCTTTCAGAACTGGGTGGTAAATGAACAATTTCATTCAATTCAAACATATTATATAAATACTCTGAAAATATGCATCCTAAAATCAATAGCACCAATGTTTTTGACACTAAACAGTCAATAACTTACATCCGAGGGAAAATCAACAACAATCTTCCACAAGCCCTATAACACACAGAACTCATGTGGACCCACAGTTAAATGATCAAAATAGAGCAATTCACCAAATTATGCAACTCCAAACTCATGGGCATGCTGTTGTAGCACAAATCTACATTTCAAAGCTCTGTTAACGAAATGATTATCTACACTGGGACACTGCTGTGAGCTAGCCTCTCTTCGATACTGCAGATCAATACAAGCTCAATCTATTCCCATGTTTGATGCACATGCTGTGGCGTAGTCAAGTGTGATGGATGACCTACTGGAATGCCCAAAAAAGAGAAAAAGGAATTACATAACAGCAAAACCTTCTCATTTTAAGACCCCAAACTGTTTCACATTTATGATTCTATAAGCAGATATTGATACACATTTCCAAGTTCTACCGTCTTGGGGGGGAGGAGTTGTAATTTTAATCTAATACGAGTCTTTTGGTTGAGACCTGTTGGTACAAGACTGAAGACAAAAGCACACAGACCAGTGGACCTTCAGCGGTGAGTGACGGCATTGGGTGTGACGGTTGGGTTCACTAATAAACCAGTAAAAGGCGTATACAGCGTTAATGATTTAACTATTTTATTATTTATTCCACCAATGACTCCACACAAATGAAATGCAAGAACAACAGTCAGGTAATTTTGTATTGTCATATCACCAAGTTACTGTTCTTTTGTCTCTGTTTATTTTTTCTATCCATAAACTTAGATCGTAATCAGTATATCCATTCAGTAAATTGGCGTTTTTGAGATAGATTTTTTTGAAAATAAAAAAAGATATATAAATAGGCTACGTGTCATTTTAATTAAAATCATGAAAATTAAGTTGACAGGTGATATACAACCCTGTCCTTCAAAATGCCAAAAAACGAGAAAGACTAAGGCAAAAGCTCTTGGTTTCCGTGAAACAAAAAAAACAGCAAGACATAATATTGAATATGCATGGTCCAAATGAAATATTACATGACAACGAGAATCTTGATTACATTCTACCCTGGAAAACTAGGTGATTTTAAGTCCCAGTACTGGACTGCAGTTAACAAGAATTTCCTCTCTCTTCCTCCTCAAGTTAGCATTGTTTGTTTTGTGCCTAAACTTATCTTACTTATCAAGACTAATTCCCAATAGAAATTGCCAACATTGGAATGCCCTTAAGTGATATAAGCCTGTGTATAAAGAATGGAAATTTGATGGGGATTATAGAAGAAGATTAAACAGCACTAAAAGAAAGTATTATGCTACCTTAGATATTACATGCTAAATAATGCACTGGCCAACAGCTGGATGGATCCAGATGGAGATGGTGAAGTCCTCCATGATCTGCACAAATACATCCATTTGCCACAGCCACACTTAACACCTGGCTCGGTGGGCTGCCATGGCAAAACAGTGAAAGAGGCTTAAGAGCTGCCAACCAGCAGGCCTAACCCAGAAGTCAGGCACACAGCCAATCAAACAGCAAGGCTGTATCTTTTGGGCCAGATTAAAGTGTGGTCTCTTACAATGTGGCCTTTGCACTCCAGAACAGCCAGCAGGAAGCAGATGTGCCAGCCATAAGATATCCATCCAAAAAAAATATCCAGCCAACAAGCACACAGCAGTGTTTCCCCTATGATGGAAGCAGAAGAGGTGAAGCACTTGCATGTGTGAATAAAATGTGTGCCTTGTGGGGAGTTTTTTTTAGGATTCTGCTGGCACCAGAAGGCTTTTCAGTATGTACAAGTAACTAACTTCATGATGTTTCTTTAAGTAGATCGTATCGAAATAATGGGTAAGTTAATATTGCTGTGAGGCGATCGATCAGGTGTAAGATTCACAGCTTTTGCACGTGACAGATTCCCTCATGCATAATAAAGCTCACATCCAGGAAGAAGAAAACAATGGGTGTATGTTGAAAACATATGATCTCTTTATCATATTAGGCTTTTCCCAATTATAGCTGGTCCAAAGAGCATTCAACATCACATAACTTGCCCCCTGACCCCCTAAATTATTAAGTTTTTTCATTAAACTTTTTTTTTGTTTTAAGTTTGATCTATTTAATACCAGTTTGTTATTGCGACAATATTGTTGCCCCTATTGTTGCGTTTGTCATTAAAAATAATAAACCAACAGCGTTGGTTCTGAAATACTGTTTAGTACACTAAATTGTGGAATAGCTCCCTTAATAACTTCCTATAGAATTATTTCTCCAAGATTAATCATTGGCAGATTTTTTTCAGCAATCACAGAAAAATCTGACAGACGTCTGTCACTTTTAAAGACCAGAAAGCATAGGATGATCTATCGTTAACAGACAGGTACACGCAGGTGCTGGAGCAAAGGATGCTGCGAGGCTGGAACACGGAGGCCATTGTCACAAGAGCAGTGGTCCTGAAAGTCTCATTGACAGCCAGCTGCGTCTCATACAGATACAAAAGGTGCCGTGTACATTGGTAACAGAGACTGAGGGTCATGACAAAGCTTCGCTATATGACACACTGATTTGACAACCAGAGGTGAGAACTCACTGGCTGTAATGGTAGTGCGAATCACCTCTAAACATATTAAATGCACGGTGCAGGAACATTCTATCAGTAATGAACCACGCCTCTGCTTCTGATTGGCTATCATGTTTCGTTTGGTTATGGTTATGATCAGATGGACTGTTACATCCGCTTCGAGATATGGTTGACAGGCTCAGAGAACCAATTAGAGGCAGAGTAGGGAAGGCATCTTCAGGGAAAATGAGAAAAGTAGAGAGAGAAGGTAGTACACTGGCATAAATCTACCGCATTTTGCGCCTGGAGGTGTTAATTTTGGACCCTGATTACACCCTTAATGAAAATAAAGTCAGCAGCGGTGGTCCTATTTCAAGAGGGGCTGCTAGGGAAACACTGCAATGCTCAATCTACCACCTTGCATCTTCCTTTAATGTCCTAGCACCTAGCCAGGTTAATATAATACCCTCATATCCCACTAGCAAAAGACTCATAGGTAAGGGTTTGAAAACCAACATATACATCCACAATAGGATCTCCGGTACCCATCAATAAATTATATCATGGGTAAAAACAGCAGCAATAATTGGCAATAAGTCAGCTCAGACGAATAAAACATAGCCTCTGTTTTTTTGGCATTACCATTATGCAAGGCATTGGGCTACTGCAATGTTCCAGCAATGACAACGCTGTACTAAATTAGAAAAATAGGGGGCTGATGACAGGCCAGCTGTCGGCTGTATGAGTTGTGGAAATAAAATGACATTCATACTGTGTATGAGGGTTAAGACTATATTTTAATTCAGCTGCAAACATAAAGTCACCCTCAGACTTCGCAGGTTCGCAAGGCCTACATTATAACACACCCAGGATTTGGACTTCCTTCACAATACCACATCAGCTATTCAAGTCAACACATTTATATTTTCCAACTTGTTGCCAATCATTCATTTAAGGCTTTGTGTCTAACTCAACATGTACTCATAGCAGAGAACAAGAATGTCAAAATCACAGCCCCAGCAGATTAGGAAGTAGTGTTAGTTAGAGAAACTTCACATAGCAGCAAGTAGCTAAATTACATGGCTTACCCGATGGCGTGCCAGGTCAGAATCATTCAATGCTATTCCATCTGTATACCTGTGAAAGCCGAACACTAACAAAACCACAGCCTGCTTTTTAAAAGATAGCAGGTTATCCGTCCCCACCTTCTACTAGTTTTCTTGCCTTTCTGACCCTCGATCTCTTCATCTAATATAAGAATCTTCTAATTAAGTGAGAATCAATCACACTTTAACTTGTTCCAGTTGTCTACTCTCCTCTCAACTCTGAACTAATTATCATTCATTATGTACATAATAATTTCAGTTTGGAGGTGGGCTGTTGGCTTTGTAGAGTTATTACTGGCACCTTCTGTACTCCGTTAGTTGATTCCTCTGTCTGTCAGAGTGGGTATGTCACTCACTGAGCATAAGAGGCAGATATTCATTTATGATTTGAATGCATTTATTTGAATAACTACAGTGGGGAGATGACAGGTCGGGGGGGGGGGGGGGGGGTGG
>CAAKHC010002418.1:42703-63540 GCA_901007825.1 Macroramphosus scolopax
CCTGCAAACACTTATGGCATATTAAATATATAATACATGGAGATATTTAGCAATATATAATGTGAATATAAAGGTATATTAAGTTAAAGGGATGTTAATTTATATTTAAGAGTGTTGTTGATTCTATTCAGTGATAAACGCAAAAAATAAGTCTTCTGTAACTTCAATAAAACATTATGGCGCATTACAAGTGATCAAAGTGATCAAATCTAGACCAACTCCAATTAGATCCAAGCAATTATAGTGCAAAGTCATATAAACTTTTCACTCTTTATGTATTGATAACTAACCTTTGATTTATCATCTTGTGGTATTAACAAGAAGCACATTAATATTAAATCAAAAGATTAATCAGAAAAAACTTACAAAAGCTTTGTAGAAATGTTGTAAAACTGACTGTGGTAGCATGCTGAAATAATCCTATGCAACCCTGCTATACAGTAAATGCATTAAAAAAAATTCATGCTGCACACATAAAGCATCCTGGCAAATGTGACTTTGTGCATGCATTCCCTGATAAACCAAGATATCTGTACAACTCTTACCAGTAGATCCAGCAGTGACTGGCTTCTCTTGCACGGTTTATCTCCTGCTGTCTCTCCTCTCCACCGTGCTGTCTTCAATGTGCGAGGGCCTGAAGGGAAACTTGCAGACAGAGGACACTCTCATCTGTAAGAGGCTGCACCACTTTCAGGCCAGGACCCCGGACCAATGGGAAGAAAACATGTGCAAAGGATCACCTGCGATGGAAAAACAAATCCTGTAAAAGATATTGTGGATTTTGCTGCATGGGGGAATGGTGTCCAGGTGCCCTGAGTCTTAGTAACACATGCTTTCTCTCCCTCTTACTTGGCTAAGAAGCACATATCCTCCAGTGGCTTTAAAAACTCTAAAATTAGATGCTCCTTCCCTCTCTAACACATACAACACTAGGAATATTATTTCTAAGCATTATTCACTTAGCCCACAAATACACACCTGTTTATGCATCACTGCTGTGTGGACGTTCCTGCTTTAATAACTGTGGTTTATACCAGGGAATCAGTTTAATATATCAGTGGATAAACCACAGAAGATAATATAATGTAAACAGGGACATCTGATCTAATCGAATGGTTTCGACAGATTAAGAACAGCGAAAAGTTCTGTGCTAATATGCTTAGGAAAGGTTTCAAGAAAAAAAAAAAGGAAAAGTGAGGAGCAGTATCTCCTTTACAGCTCTAAACACTTGCATGGCTCGGCCAAAAGCTTTCCCTTTGACTTACCTACAATTCAATTATCCTGATTCTAATCCACCCAGAGCTGTAAACCCTCGATGAGCTTTGGAGAGTGGACATCTGTACGTTGTATTTCCGTTCACCTTTCCTCTCAATGCTTCATTTAGATGCACAACACATCAGTAGATACTTCTGGGTCATTTTGTACAAAAGCATAGATTTTTTTTGCTTGATTATTTTATTTGTGCTTCACATTGGATTTGTTAGATGGTTTTATCCAATACTGAAACTGTGACCCCCTCAGATTCTGTAGACGTAATGTAGAAGACCAAAGACACCAGACAGTCTGCTGTCACAGCTTCCTTTAAATATGGGACCCTCTGTGCAAGGAGACACTATTTTTGGTAACAGCTGCTCTTACGATTAAATATATTATAAAGCATGAAAAAAAAAAACGTTTGCAGTGCAATAAAGTCCACCTCATCTTCCGAGCTGCAGCAGGCAGCTGTTTCAGGGAAAGAAAAATGCAGACAAAGTTAACGACGTTGCAGGTCCCAAGAAATGCGACTCGATGTGTTTAAAACCCTGTTTTCAAACACACTTCAAATTAAAGGAACAAAACTAACAAAACCTCAGAATAACAACTTCAAAATCCTTGTACATTGACGTGTGAGAAGGAGAAGGGCTTCTCCTTCATTCCCTCACTGCGCCCTGAATGTCTGTTGATGAGAAGAGGTTAAGCTGAGCTAGTGAAAAAAACAGAGGCACCTTCCCTTTCAAATAGTGCTGCAAGTAGTGCAGTAATCACCACGCCAGGCAAATCAACAGAATTAAATGTACCAGCTTCCAGTTATTACATCTTGTGCCAGAAGAGGCCGCTGTTGCTGAGCAAAGCTACGTAATGTTGCTGTTCTGCAGGATAATAACAAACCACAGCCTAACTTGTATTTCTAGCTTGTTCAAGTGGCCCAAGAAAACAATTAATGCATCTTTAAGAATAGATTCATAAATCAGCAGATGAAAATGATTCTATGTGCGCTAATGTTTGAGATTTTATATTTGTATGTATAAATTGACAAGTCAAGCCACAACAATAAAACCACTAACAAGGATATTATACTAAGTATACTACAATAACAGCAATAGATGTTTCATTTCTTATTGAATCTGTTTGAGAGAATTTCTAATGGTGATTTGAAATAATCATTAATTATATAAACTGCATCACTCAATTCCAACATCTTCAATGAACATATTAGAAATACATCTTTTACACGATCCAGTAAGACCAGAACGACCATCTACACTCGGGTTCAGTCTAGTTACGTGTTTGTGTTTAATCCCTCCCATTGACGCCTGTGTTGGATTCTGTCTGCAGTCAGATGAAGCATATGGCTCCAGCATCTGTGGGCAGGTTTACATCCAAGAACTCGCTGCTTGACTGCAGCTATATTGGGACTAAAGCCCACAACTCTCATTGAGAGAATCTGATTTAGCCGTTGGTTGTATGTTGTCAATGGACTCCTGCGTTGATTCAGGTCACCAACTGTTCCGGCTTTGACTCTGATTTCATTAACACTTTCACCATGCCTGCAGAGCTACACATAAATATACAGAACCAAGCATATACCTGCGGAAAATAGTGCTTGATTAGAATTCTATTTTTTGGATTTTACCCAAATTACAAACATTTTTCATTTTGATAAATATGAGAAATAATCTAGTTATCATCATTTACAGAATTTTCTCTTTGTGTCCCAATGAAAAGTGCAACCAGTGAAGTGTGAGGATGTATAAGTGCTCTAAGGAGCACAAATATAATTTACCTCACGTCGTGGGAGGATGGTTGATATCTCAGAATTACACTATATGAAACAAAACTATTAGAGTGTGTGTTGAATGTGGGCGTCTCAAATCAAAGAATAACAAATCTGGATATTTGTATTATTATGAACTATTTAGTCAAGTTAACCAAACTGTTATAGTGTCAACAAGCAGTTCAAAGGAACAAAGAGGAGCTGGTCTTGTAAGTGTAATTTACATTCATTTTCTGTTGTGGCATCAATTCACGTAAAGATTTTAATAACATAAACATGGACTTAACAGTACGTCTAGTAAAACGTTATACAATCTATTCCAATGAAAAAGATAGCAGATGATTCAATCTCAGAACTATAAAAACATCATGCTACCCACAGCTCCTCAGGACATCCTTCAGGTTTTGATCGTGGCTTATTGAAAAGACTGAATAGATCCATATCAGGCTTTAATGTTACACAGACATCAACTGGGAAACGCCAACAGCGAAATAGTGAGAATCTGTAATGAATAACACAGACTGAGGCGATAACGCTGAAGCCTGTTAAAGTCTCATAAACCTCAACCAGTGGTTGGTTCTGGGGGAGGAAAAAAAATCCACAAGAGCCTTAAAACTATTACGTGCTGTTACATTTGATAACAATCGAGACAAAAGAAATACGGAAAATCATGAGCGCTTGTCATCCGTCTGCAGGTAGTAAATCAGTCAAAGGACTTCATTCAGTGATCCAATGAACAAACTGTTGCAGCAGCAGCAGCAGTGCCCGACACCTGCCGCCATTTGGAGAGGAGCTTCAGCAAAGGGAGGACAAGAAACACCAAGAAATGTTAAATGCACTGTGAGCTGAGGATCTGAAACAACATCCAGAGGCCACTGGAGCTCAGCCAATGACAGCCAAGATCCAATTAGCAACAGTTAAGAGGTAATATATCATGAAGGGGCATCAGTTTAAAGAGTGAAGTGGTGGAAAGATGGAACATTCAATTAATTATCTTTAATGAACCCATAAAATGTTCTCTAAGAGCAAATGTACAGTAACTGTTGTACATCACACGTTGCATGCTTGTTTTTACCAAATATCCCAAAATAACTGCCCATTATTCTCACCCTCTGTAGACTGTGTGTATTCACACCCTACAGACACACACACACTGCACACAGTCTGTCTGTGTTTGCAGCAATTTGATTAAACATAAATTCACATTTATATATATGAGCCAGGTGAGCAAAATATAAACTACAATAATGCAATAATGTTTATATTGGGTTTAGAAATGGTCTAAGAAATGTGCAATCAATCCAAATATTGAGACTAAATGACCCATATGTTTGTGGGGGCCCCCCCTCCGGGGTCAGGGGCCCTTACCTGCACTACTGACTCAAAGGCAAACTTCTGACATGCTAAAAACTGCACGATTGGACACATAAACAGGAAGAAGTCTGAGCATCACCGTTGCATTGTTCCTAGTCTGCTGTCTTCATGAAGTCCTGAACTCCGGTCCAGGTCCGGACACGCAGACCGGATCCAGTCCGGGTTTTGCGGTGGATTTTTACTGGCAAGTCTGAGCAATCTGCAGCATCTCCACATGCAGCAGCCACACACGCTGTCCGAGAAGCTGCTATGAAATTACACCATCAAGAGTAAACAAATACATTTATAGATCAATTATCCCGAATATCTTGATAGGAATGAACTTTATATAGACGCGGCTACGACCATTGAAGTATTTAACGCGTGAAGTAATGTCTTTATATAAGTTAACTGACATGATCATAAATATACTTGTGTTACAAAATAAATAAGAGAGAGATTAGAAATGTGTCCGTCTGGTCGGATAACCCGCGGTGCATGTTAACCGAGGGCGAAATGAATCAGTGGGATTTTTTTTATTTAAGAAAAACAAAAAATGAACTTCCTGTTTCGGGGTGGTCCACAGACTGTGGAGAAAGGGAGGGAGGAGGGTGGACGAGAAGGGGGTGCGCATTACCGCATTGGCTGTGCAACAAACTCCAGGGCGCTTTGCGGGACTCCATAACCGAACATGGGGTTCAATTCTGGAACCGTGTGCGTAAAGTGACTCTGAGGGACAAAAGCAAACGGGAAAGCACCCGCGAAACAGGATAAAGAATTCCGTCTCTGTAGAGATTTCAGTCATCTCCATCCGAGTGCGCGTGCCAAAGAGTAGGAGAAAGAGAGGGAGAGTGGGGAGGCTTTACTGGAAACTCCGACTTTCGCCGTCCGTGGACCCGTTGAGCTCCTGCAAGGACTCTGGGAATCAAGTCCAAAAAGTTTCATGCTGGTAGTTCCTGCATCAGCCTGAGGTACGTCGAGCTGATCTTCATCGCTTTTCACCTTTTCACATTTTAATTAGTGGGAAAGTTTGAGCTACTATAAGAAGTTCCCCACATTGTTAAAGTGGAGTGATATTACATGTGTCATTGCTGATGTGAAGTGTCTCCTGGCTTCATCTCTTCAAGTGATGATGTGGGAGTTTTTTTGGGAGCTTTGATTGAAATGCGTTGCAGGCTGTAACACTTCATGTCCAACCAGTTCCTTTAAATGACTGATCTGCATGTTATTTTCTAACCAAAACAAATATTCCCATGAATTCATTCAGTTCTTTCCTCCCCTTTGGTCCTGTCTTTTCTTCTCCCTTTTCCGGTGATGTGGAGTCTTGATGGCACTTGAAGGTTGTCACAGTGAAAGTTTGAAGAAAATAAAAGTTTTCCAGCCAACTTTTGTTACTGCACAGTTTAAAAATCATCTGGCACAGCTAAGGTCGTGGGGCCAATGGAGAACAGCTGTTTCTTGTAACCTGAAATACTTGAGGAGCCAATATCTTTTCCAAACGCGAGTTCCTGTTAGGACACCCACCAAACAACATCGCCACAGCGTTGTGTAAGACTTGAGGTTTTCTGCAAACCTCGTAATGAGCCGTCTGACTATTGAGCTTTTTCGATGTGAAAGGCCGCCTGTAATGATCTGCCTCTAATCTGAGATAGATTATGGAATCTAATCTAATTATCTTTTAAAGGAGTTGACTGTAGCTGCTAATGTGGGGAGATTAGGCTGCTGGTCTTCATGTCTGAAGAGCGTCAACACTGGACTCAATAGAACGGCCAAACACTTATTTATTCCAAAGAGACAGTGAGAAGTGCTAAACACACAGACACACAACACACTGAACAGTATTTACACACACTCACACACACACAGAGTGTCTCAAGGGGTTAAAAGTAGAAGCCCAAAAATCATGAGAAGCATATATTGATTTATTCTGATATTTGAAGTGAAGTTGATGAGTTGAATTACTGATATATTAAATCCATTTTTATGTCATTACGTTGAACCGAAAGCAAATAATTGTGGGTGAGACGTCCTGATTGTGTGTGTCAGGTCGGTAGTAGAGCTCGTACAATGCAACTTTGACGTTGTGTTTAAACAATAATCACAGCTTTTAGAATATTCTGTGTACCAATCGTGATCCATTGCCGGGAATCCACCGGTTCCTCCTCAAGGTTGAGACGGGGGACAGTTTTCGAGGGAGGAAAGTGCACTTGTCCTTTGGCCACATGTGAAAAGCTCTGCAGGGGAGCTTCCTCGGCCTCCCTGGTCTTTATCAGGCGTGTTAAGGCCAAAAGGCTCCTTAATGGGAATTCTCTTAAACAAATAGACCATACAGGAAGGAGCTGTCTTCCTCTTACAGTACCACTCACAGACACAGAGAGAGAGTGTGATCTGGTTTATCACAGCCTTATCACAGCCCTGATAAGACTTTATCAGGCACAATAGAGTCGGATTGTGTGTAATGACTTCCCCCCTATTAACCGGCCGGTAAAACAAAGGTAGATGGAAGAATTTAAGGTGGATTCAATAACGAGTCTGCACCCTTAACGGGTGTTTAAGATAAAAATAAAGCAGGGACGGACGTTCGTTATGTGATATGTTGATTTGGAATTTGAAAAATGAGAAATCTAAATTTCGTATCGCCGTGACGTCGATGATGAGGACGGCGTGTTTTGTTTCGGGGGTTCGGCCGCTGGTCACATGACACACGCAGCACAGAGGCAGGCAGCAACAAGTGGTGTGTTTTTGTCCAGATTCCATTTTGGTCTGCTCAGCAAGGAACATGTGTCACGTGATGCCTGCAACCCCCCCAACACACTTACTCCTCCCCCTCCTATTCCCCTGCACCCTCCTCCCACCTTCCAGAGAGAGAGAGAGAGGGATAGTGAGGTGAGGGGGGAGGGAGAGAGAGAGACCACCCTCATTGGGATCACAGCCCCTCAATCAGACCCTTTCACACCCTGTGAACCTGAAACAATCAGGGTTTAATAGCAGCTGTCTGTCTGCAGCGGCCCCGGCTACAACCATGTAGCGCAGAGCTGATCAGCATCAGCGGCGGAGAGCAGACAGGCCTGGGGATGCTCCAAAGGACACATAAGCAAAGACACACTCCCTTTTTTCTGTCTTTATTCCCCTGCTACTCGTTTCCCCTCAACTGCTTCTCTTGCTCCAAAGAGATGGTCCACTCCCTCTGATGTCACAGTCTCTGTTTGAAGGTTATTTTGGTTCACAGCGTTGAGTTTGTTTAATTTTCAAACTGCGGCGCGTCGTCACATCCGCGGACAAGAGCATTATTACTGAGCCAAGCTACGTCCCATCTGACTGCAGGGAGAAGAAGAAGAAGCCACATTAGTTGTGTCTGATAGTATTAATTATAGACTTATTGCATAACAGGGTTTCCTGTTTGAATCCCTGCTACTAGATAGAAAACACTGAATACATCAAATGAGGGTGTGTGTGTGTGTGTGTGGGGGGGGGGGGTCACTAAGTAGTGGGCTGACACCAGGGGGCGAAGTCTTTAGACACGTAGAAAGCTTGAATCGCATTAGCCAAAGGGCACGCGGAGTAGAAAGGGGAAATGTTGCAGTCATGGGAAATATTCTCGGAGTCATTGTTCCCGGCCATTAGAGGGACTATTAGACAAATTGCAGCAGCGGAGATGAAAACTGCACAATCAGTTGAGAAGCAATAAAAAAAAGAGATTGAGCTAATTATTTTAAGGACGGAGGGTTTTTGAGCTACGAGAGCGGCTGTGTTTGCAATTAACGTAATTCTGTTTGCGAGACATGAAAGGAACATTGTTGCAAGTAATTGCTAGTTATGACTGTAAACTCATATTTTGGGGGTGCTAACAATCACCGGCCACTTCATTAGGTACACTGGTACAATCTAATGTGATACTGGTATTAATGTCCAGTTGTTTTTTTTGCAGTGGTGTATCGAGGTGTCTCTAATATTTTGGCCATCTAATATTTTGTGCTGTTCAGTGCAGGCTGAGCCTGGTTCCACCGTGGATGCTTTTCCTGTTTAGAAACTGTTTAACTCAATACTGTAAAAGCTTAAATAGTAGGAAGGTCAAGAAGTCCCATGTGTGGCAGCAGGCAAGCACAATGTTTGTATCACACAGTAAACATTGTGTTTTTATCCAAGCGTGCGCCTGAAGCAAAGTGTGTATGCAATACAGATATTTTAGCGTGCTGCTGACGGTAAAGGGCTGATCCCTCCCAGTTTACCCCCCACACACTCCCAGTTTTGTGTGTGTGTGTGTGTGTGTGTAGCCTGACTGCTTACTAGCATCTCATATGGTTATTATAAATCAAACTGGTGCTAATAGGATCCAGGTGAGATCGTGTGCAGCTTTCGTTGGCACGAACAGCCCCTGGTGAGACTTCCTAGGCCGGTTTGTAACAATGTGTGTTGTATTACGGGTGTTGTTTGATAGCAGTCGACTCAAGGAGAAACATTATTGTCTATAAATGCTTCTCAGACGCAACGCACCACCAGCTGAAGCCGCCTCGACTTGGCTCTCCTCACGTTTTTGGTTCTCCGCAGCAGAACGTTTCCCCTCCGTGTCGCTGGCCCTCGTACGCTGTGAAACTTGGTAGAACTTCTCATTCCGTGTTGCTCTGTTCTTGCTGGATCCTTTTAGGCAGAAAGCGGTCCAAGCCACGGTGTGGTTTCACAGGCTGCCATCGAGTTGTCCAGCGAGTTAAAAAAAAAAGAATATGGCCACCAGAGCAGCTTGGCGATGAGATGATGCTGTGATGCTTTTACTGATGATTTTCTCTCAGAACCAATGACGGCTGTTTTCATGTCACCTTTTAATTTGGGATGAATAGAATCAGATCAGGTCGGTATCATGTGGTGGAAAAGCATCTTAAGTTCATGGGACGATCAGGCCATTAAAAGTGAGTTTAAGTAATAAAAGACAAGCCAATTACTTTGTTGTTACAGTTTAAAATCTCCCAACTGGCTGGATTCCTGAGTGAATTACAGGTGTGTGTGTGTGTGTGTGTGAGTGTTTGTTGGCGTGTGTGTGTGTGCAGTGTGCATGTGTGTGTACGCAGATGACTCTGGGCGCTGTCCTGTCGGCAGGCGGTGAGCAAAGAGGACGCAGTGTTTATTATTTCATCAGGTTGCCGTAGCGACGGTGCATTCGGGTGCTGCCATCGTCGGTGTAATTACCACATTGCACCCTCGGCGCTGCCCCGTGTCGCTCAGACGGTTCACTCACGCTGTGAGATAGGAGACGAGGGAAATCCCGAAGGTTTCGGAGGGATGTTTTAAGTTTTTGGACGCGAGAGAAACAAGATTCAGAAAGTTTCTTTACTTCCTTCCATGACAGACTGGATGTTAGATTACTCCTCTGTAACAGTCCCTGTGCAAGTTACTAAATTTCCTGCACTGTTTTATGTGAGAAGCGATTACCGTTAATTGCTGTAATAATTATTTCCGACTTCCATTAAGCGAGGGGGACAAAGAGGCGTAGTTTGAGGGGAACGAGAGCGGCGGCGTGTCCACATTGCGTGTGTTCACGACGAGCCTTCTGGACAACAACTGTTATCTGAGACCAGATAACATCCTGACATCTCTGGGTTGGCAGATTTCCTGAGCATTTCCAAGGTTCCACATACCAACACGCTCTCGTTAATCTGCACGGGAATATCGTGATATTAATTTATGAAGCAGCAATCACTCATACGATGGTATCACATATTAGACATTAGGTATGTTAGAAGATAAAACTAACAGGAGGGCTGAGAGCTGCATGATTGAACAACAAGCTGTTTCAATATCCTGATTTATAATAACTAACTGGGCGGATTGTTGGTATTTTCTTTACACAATCAGATGAATTACAAATGCGATCAATAGGCCAATTAATGCAAAATATTTGTACTCATTTGTCATTGCAATCATTATTATTTTTTTTCTTTTGCAAACTTTAATTTTGTCGTTTACTTGTGGAGATCTGTACTTTCTTTATTTAAAACCTGCAGACACATAAGCAAACAGAGACCACACAGACAGACAGTGTGAAATACTAGTTTTATATTTTTGTATTTTATCTGTTTAAATATGAATAAATAAATCATCAGTATGATATTGGCTGTATAATTCATCCCTTGGCCTGTCTGCTGTCAATATATCGTTGACCAGCAGTTATTAAACAAGCAACCTTAAACTGCCTACTTGTATATATATTTAATACAACATATATATAATATATACATTATTTCCAACACTATGGAAAATCTGTTTTTTTAACAATAGATGACCTAACTCACATCTGCATTCTGTCTTCACATTAAATGTTCATGAGACTGATAGTCTGTCTTCCAGAACCCGCAGGATGTTTTATATCCAGTTCTGCACGACGTTCCTTCACCCATCTCTCTTAGATTCCTCATGTCTCTCCTCCCCCTGCTCCTCCTGCGCCGCCCGGCCTCCTCTGTTGTTTTCTATTCCTGTTTTCCTGCTCTGTAAGTAAGTGACAGTTGTGAGAAGCCGCCGGTGCCACGTTAACCAGATCAGATGCCATAACAGGAAGTCGGTCCACATGCGTGGACGTCGCACAGTGACACACACGCATGACTTACTACCACCGCGAGCCAAATGCAGGCAGCGCCGTCACCGATACGCTGACATGAATCCGCCGCGGGTCAAAGGTATCCGCGCCCTCGGTCACACAGCCTCGTATTTACTACAACAGATTTCACATGACAGCCAGTCTGCGGGGCACTTCCATCAGACTTCAGGCTCCTGGTGGAATGACACCAGAATCAGGGATGATTCAGAGAAAGCTCCTCACCTTCCTCTTAATAACTAACATCTGTTGATTATCTTCATCGCAGAAACCGGATGATAAATCCTCCAAAAAAAGAAGCATTTGCAATCAAACTGATTAACAAGCGTAATGTGGAGAGCTGCTTTTATGATCTTCAACTGGAGTGAACTCACAGGGTGTTTCCTCCTGTCGCATCGAGTAACGTTAACAGCGATGTTCCCTGTGGTCCGGCGACTGACAACCGGCAGTTTGATCCCTCTTGAAAGTTGTTATTGACAAAAGTAATTCCCTGCAGGAAACAACAAACTGTTGGACGGTTGCGTTTTTTGTGAGATGTAATTAACTTCATGTCGTTTCCCGTCGGAGCGGATGAAAAAAGAAAGGAGACGAGCCTCCTGTGAACTCTGTGCGTCGACACGCAAACAGTCGCCGTGCATTCGCCGAGTGTTTGCAAACATACTTAAGCCTTTAGAAAAATAATATTATTGGCCGAACGCTGGAAAACAGCTTTTCCGCTTTCATTAACATCGGAATTTGTTGGAAAGAAAAGAAGAGCAGAGGAGAGTAAAAGGTGAACGGGAGAAACGTTTCATAGTGAGTGTAAGCGGAGAGAGAGAGAGAGAGAGAGAGAGAGAGAGAGAGAGAGGGATGCACATTGTTTTAAATCTGCAGCGAGTCAGGCTCTCAAATTTATGCCCATGGGCTGCTTCTTGGGTGGGCTGCAGGGAGGGCGGTGCGCTAGCTGGAGCAGGGGAAAGTTGCCGACTCCAGACTGCTCGCCTTGCTCTGAAGCTTGGCTTTTCCTGCTGGAACACATTTACAACTCAAGCGTCCTGACTGGCTGACTGACTGCCTGGCCCGGCCCCGCCTGACTTATCTGACTGCACTTTCTTATTGAGCAACAGTTTCCAACTTTACATGTGTTCGATTGTCTTATTTGAATGGCACAAGATAGGTCCTATCAGTAAAAAAGAAGAAGCTGCTATGCTACTTAGCAGTTCCTGTTCAAAGCTTTTGGTTGAACCGATCTGCTCCTGGAACAGTTTTTGTATCCGTGATGCAACAGAGACGGTTCACGTGTGGGCCCATGAACACGGATCAGATAAGGCGTAATTCCGTCTGCTCTGTATGTTGTTTGGTTTCCTGGGCCCACATCTGTTCTTCAAGTATTCCCTGAAGTTGAGCATTAGGAGGAGTTATTCACCGTAAAGAATTCAGAGTTGACAGAAGCTTATTGGGAAGGAAAGATAACATTCTATAAAATGAAGGCACGAAGAATCCTTGAATTAAAGGATTTCTAATGTTCTCTGTCCTTGTTTAACACCACGTTTCCTCCTCCGACATCCATCCGTTAGTTCTTTTCTTCTTCCGTGTCCTACTTTGAAACCAAAAGGCCCGTTTAGTGCTGAGCTCGGTGAACTATTGAAAGCAGGGGAGGGCGTCACTGCTTCAGCGACACTGCTGGACTGGCTCTACGGCGAGCGATGACATCAGCAGCATGTAAAGCAGCTCGGAGCTCAGAAACGGCTGCACGCGCGTTTCCGGGGACAACAGAATTTAAGACGTTTCACCTACCAGCTTCATCTGTGCAGGTCTCGCCCTTGATGATATCGTGCTTTGATAGCAATGCCATAAATTATTCTGCAGCGCTTCATGTCCATATATGTTCATGCCTGCATACACACTAAAACAATTAGAGCCCAGGAGGCAGAGACGCTGTAGTTACTTTGGTATGAGGGCTCGTTCATCATGATTTAATTTGTTGTTGAAGATGTTATGTCACAAACTCACGAATCGTTAAAAAAAACACACATAAAACCTCTTTTAACCTTTCTGAGAAGTCCTGCACATGTGTGTGCGTGGGTCCTTCCAGCCGGTGTGTCTGGCTGCTCCGCGAGCTAATTCACTCTGAAGGTATTACGGTTATTGGAAGGCTTGTAAACCATTAAGTCTTTATTTACAAGAAAAAGAAAAAAGGGGGTCTGGGTGAAAAGCACGGGGGCGAGCCGGAGCCGGAGCCGGAGCCGGAGCCGGGTCCTGGCACCGGCGCTGACCCCACTGTAAGTGATCAGAGGAACAAATGAATTTCTCCACAAGCACGCTCGGGGGACATCTGGAGCTGTTTGCAGAAGAACTGCAGACCACTCCTCAATTACATAAATGTGCCCATTAATTCAATGAGGCGGGCCTTCATTTCCTGGTGGCCAATAACTAACAAACAGAGAGCCAGTAAAGAAGGTCTCTAAGACCTACTGGATTATAGTGTGTGTGGTCAAACATGAAGCACCAGAGCCGTCCAACAGCTACAGCACAGAGCGTACCGTCTTCTTATGTGTGTCGTTGAAGCCGACGGTGGAATTTTAAAGGAAGAACAGGAGGCAGGTGAAGTCGTAACAGCAGCTGCCGGTTTTAACTGACGTCCACATCATCCAGCTTGTTGCTGCTCCAGCATCCGGCCACACACAGAGCTCCCTGCAGGTCATTTCTCCTGGAGAGGACCTGGAGAAACGTCTCACCTACATGTTGTGACTGGATGGATGCAGGTGTGGACGCCGATGGTGGTTTTCACACCACGGCCGTGCTACCGGGGGAGATCTGCTGTTAGACGCGGCGCCATCGACCACGTCGTAAAACATACATCCCAGAAACGACACATGACCCTGGAATATTTCCTCTTTTTTTTTTTTTGGGTTGCCAAATTCGAATTATGCAAACGGAACGCGAGCGTGGATGAGAAGCTCGGCTCGTTCTGCGGTTCTCATGCCGTGAACTGACCTGCTGCTGCACTCAGCATGAAACAAATGTTGGAATGACAATGCGGCTGTCGCAGCTGTTGTTTTTTCAGGTCCGTAGCTGTTGTCCTCTCCTCCTCCTCCTCCTCCTCCTCCTCCTTCTCCTGTACTTCTTTCTCCTGATGCTCCTCACTGTCTCCAGGCCGGTCACACAGTAATGCACCTGCTAGCAGAAGTTTTGAAGAGAGCGTGAGACAACAGAAGAGCAACCAGTGGGGGAGAGCCTCCGTCTTTCTGTGCGAGTCGGAGGAAGACAGAGAGAGGGCAGGGTACAGTGAAAGGAAGGGGCTGTGAGAGTGTTCCTCGGTCTTTGGACTGCGGAGAGGATCGAGGTACCATGCTGGGCATTTATGCTGGGCTCATGGGACCAGACTGAATACACAGAGGGTCAACAGGGATCCACGCTCACTTTTCTTTTCACACTGAGCACAGTGTTCGCTCTGTGATGGACTGGCAACCTGCGCCGCCGGGTGGTTCCCTGCCTTTTCGCCCCCGGTGCATGATGGGAAAAGCAGCCTCCTCCGAATGAAGGAGAGAATGGAAAGATGAATGGATGAAAAGCGCTGCCAAGCTGTGTCATAGCAACTTTATACATCATGTTACATCCTCCAGACTGTTTTAATACTTAGAAAAAATATATGAAAACACACGTGATTTGCACCACATGTTTTTTTGGAGAGCGAGATTCATAACGTCAATAAAATGGATGAGATTACAGGAGAATAAATAATGTCTGCAGCCTTTTCAGGTTAAACTCCGGAGGGGAACTTCGATGTTGCAACACGATGTGGGCGTGTTGTCGAACTGTGTTCTGAAGCATTATAGCTTATATAAACACCTCAATCAAAATATTGTCTTATTTAGAAGAAGGTCCGTTGTACCTTCTCAACTCTTCTATTCGCTGTCTTCATACCATCAGTTCACCCTGATCCGGTGACTCTGCAGCAGGTTGTGACTCTGTTGGACTTTCCCGACCGCTGATTATTTCCCCCGGTAGTTAAACCCCTCTTCGTCGACCGCTGTGTTCCCGTTACTTCTGTTGAGGAAAAGCGCAGGCAGTTGCTCCGCTCTGGCACATTTATTGGCCCTTATTAGCCGGCACCTGTAGTCCATTAAACACCCTGCTGACGGGCTGTCAGATAGATTCCGTCTCTTGAGTTCTCCGTGCGGCGGGAGGAACGCTTCATTCGGGGATACGAGCGGAAATTCGTTAAAGCTCCTCGAGAACAATCCCTGGATGTTCAAAGCCTCGGCACGCTGAAACCCACAGGATCCCATTCAAAGAGGTTATTTATTGACTCTTGTCTCCTCACACAGCTGCCGAGCAGAGATGCGGTGAGCGCTTACGGTATAGTCAGTGTGTGTCAATGTGTCTTTGTGAATGTTAAGTATTATGTGCATGTGCTTGAGCGCGGAGCGACTGAAGGCTCCCAGATGTGGATCGGCAGCTAAAGTTGTTGGTTGTTTGCTGAACTGTTGTTGTTGCCGACTATAAGTTAGGTGATGTGAAAGGAGAGATGCAATCACTGCACTGATGGGTTGGATGAAGATGAAGCAAGCAGGTACGCTAGTGTCGGTGAAGAGACACTATCGTGGACACAAGTGACACGTCTTAAGACGACGTTCAGTCTAAAACAGTGGAACTGTAAGTGAGATCTTATAAGAGAGTATTGAATGGAGCAAGGCAGCTATTTATTCCTTATGATTTAGAATGGTATGTTTTATTTTCAAGGCTTGGACAAGTCATAGAGCAAAGATAATTTCCCCTCGTGGTGAGTGAGGATGAGGATGTCCTACTGTACGATTAAGACTGAGATTTATGAGCATAATTCTTGGTTTCCACATGATGTAAGAGCAGGCAGAAGGTTGGAATCAATACAATACTTTGGACGGAGGCTTGAAGTGTGCAGAAGAGTGAAATAAAACCAGGCTGGACTCATTTCAGTTTAGCTTCGTAGCGCTGGGTTGCCTTTTGTTACAGACTCACGCTGCCCGATGCCAAACAAACGTCATACCAACCAACCAGAAGGGAAGTTAGCATTATGGGATTGTAGTGGACTACTGACATCTGATGATGTGGTCCCGGCCACCTTTGACCTACATGTTCGATACTGTACTTGCACTCATCATTTTAAGTATAGTTGCAGTAGCTATAAATTATATAACAGCATAAACCAATCAGAGGGGGGTTGGATTCCTGTGCATGGAGTTCCAGTTGATGGAGACCTCAGTCCTCATGGCTGCTCCCCCCCCTCTGTCCCCCCCTCTCCCTCGTCTTGTGTGTCCTAGCTCACACTCCAGCTTCCTGTAGGATAAAGCCAAGCCTCGGGGCAAAGGGATGTGTGTTCCCAACCAACTCGCTCCTTCACACATGCTCCAGCTTGTCAGGCTGCGTTTGTGGGAGTGATTTGTTGTGAAGAGTGTGCACATATAAGTGGCCTATACGTCTGTGTGTGTCGGGGGCTGCTTGTGCAACCGTTGTTTGTGTGTGTGGATGCTTTGTGTTTTCTTTCTGTGGGTGGACGTGACTGCCGATGACACGGTGAAAAAATTCAATTAGCAGGAGTTCACTGCGGTGCACGTTCATCTCAGGTTGCCCAAACACAACTTTCCCTTTGTGTCCTTTGTGTCTGGGAAAGCTGAGGAAGATGTTTGAAATCTAAAAAACATTTACTGTCTCCTGTTGCAGCGGGAAAATAAACAGGATGAAGATGATACTTACTAGTGTTCCTCAACGTGATGCGAGCTTGAAAAACATTCCATTAGCGAAATGACTTTAATCATATTTTACGCAGCGCTTCTTTGAAACTCCCGATACGTCCGTGTCTTTCCTTGAAGCCGAAGCTGTTCGGCAAATATTTTTGCATGTTTATGTGGTTTCAAGTGATTCCTCATCACCCACATGCCGTGTCTTTGGGGTAGGGATGTGATTTTACAGGATTATTCTGGATCTTGAAATATCACCCGTGTGAATCATGCAGATCTGTAAAAATATATATTTGCAGGATTTTTTGGAGGCTGAGCTGCCCGGGGGATGTTTGCATTTAGCTTGACCTCCTTATGACCAACTCCACGCCTGCATACCCCCGTCTCTCTCTGACACAACTCGTGTGAACTGTTAGTGTATTCAGTAGCTCATGTGCAAGTATAAAATATAAAAAAGCTTTACTTCCTGTCTTCTTTTGTGCTGTAACCAATCACCTGCCTGCAGGCGACAGTCTGCGGTGCACAAACACAAACATAAACAGGATCTGTGTGTACTTCTGTGTAAGCAAAAAGCTGTGTGTCTTTAAGTTGAACCTTTTTGCACGGAGTGGCTGACTTCACCTCAGAACCTCTTCCCCTGCCGGTCGACCATCAGAGCGGGCTGGCGGTGCGTCTGTGGTGTGTGGCTCACCACCGCGTCATTGCCTGGAGGAACCCCTGCTGTCTGTTGTCACCTATGCACACACATACAGACACACACACCCACACACACATGCACAAATTGTTGTATCCCTCCGCTCATCCATCCAAATAAAATACAACATGGATAACACACATGCAGGTGCACACTTGCATTCAGTAATTAACAAATTATATCAAAATATACTTTAAGTGTTGAAAGTGTTAATGCAAATGCATGCTGATAGTAGTACTTTTGCAAGATATTATTCATTTTGCACATGAATCAACACTTATTATTTCCAGTATTCCCTCATCAATAACCAGACTAATAATATAAGGTCGCTAAAATGCTGCGTTTTCATCGAGGATCAATGTAGGATCAAGGTACAAATGTACAAACACACTCTCACCTTCTCTAATAGCTCTAATACAGCCACGGGTCAACAAGGGAGTTGTTTTAACCTCCTGTCAAGTGGGGTTTGGAAGTTGAGGGGAAGTGAAATTAGCAACTGGAAGATAATTCACTGAGCCATCTCTCCTCCACTCTCAGTAAACACATTGAAGAGCCAACGTTTTCCAACTTGGAGTGTTAGCGCCAGAGCTCTTTTGCTAACTGACCCGGGGCTCTGAAGAGCTGCACATAACAGGCGCCCACATTGGCTTTTGTGTGCAGGAGGGTCTTTACATAACCCACATAACCAAGCACATTGTCTAGCAACCAGCCGGCTACTGAAGGGCCTTGTAAATGGAGGAGGGGGTCTGCTTGAGTAGAGGCCAGTAGCCGGGATGAGAGGCTAGTGGAGCTAAGCTACGTCCTGACGACAGGCAGATGCAGCGGGCGCCCACGGCAACCAAGGAATCAAACACGTTTTTGTATAAATTTAAAGATTTAAAATTGCATTTTGATTCATTTTCAGTCCCATCATGCCGATGTGAAATGAGGCGTATTTCTGCCAAAGTAAATCAGTTCCTCAGTTTCCTAACGCCCCTCACTCTGCTCACTCTGCTCCCTGCCCCTCCACTCCACAAAGCCCGGCCTTCTTCGCCCTGGTGCCAGTGTTTGGGTCCGAGCCAGAATTCCCTTGGAACTGCCCAGGATGTTGAGGTATATTTTTCCTCCCAACGACGGCAGAAGAGAAAATATTTGCATGTCTCCGTCATTACGGCATCCAGATCACACCCAAACAGACTACATCCAATTCACGGGTGAAACTGGTGGATCTATTTCACAGGGAGGCGTCGCAACAACATGTTTTATTTTTATAAAAACTGCTTGTTACGGTGTTGAATATTATCCCACCAATCGTTTTTTAAAAGTTTACGACAGTCATCTGTTTGGCAGCACAACGCGCTCTCGCTGCTACCTGTGATTTTCGATACCGAGGCTCATTATCAGCTCCACACTTCACCTCAGATCAGATGATAATGACCCATTTATCACCGACACTTGATGCCCCTGTCATTCTTAACAGCTCCCTGCCAGGACAGAGGAAGCTTTTACTGCTGTTCCTGAGATGTCGCCATTGTTTTCCAATACACAAAGACAAGGTGTCCTGATGGCCCCTGATGGCCCCTGTGTGAGTCCCTGGACGGCCCCTAGTTGCTACACGCAGGCTTTCCCGCTATTGTCACTTGGCTGCAATCACAGGGCACGGCTGGGGGAGGAGGGCCGGGGTTGTATGGGTGCTTTGAAAAGATGTGTGAAATAGGAGTATGGGTATTAAGGGTCTTGGCTCGGTTGGGGGTCTATTGTGCGAGAGGCTGAGCCCCCTACTGGCATCCATGATCTCCTCCATTGACACAGAAGCTCTGCTCCGCTCCCTGTGTGTTTTTTGTCAACCTCTCTCTCAATACTCTTTGGCTTGCTCCTACTTTCTCTCACTTTCTTGCACCCTGTGTCTCTTCACCTCCCTTCCTCAGCTCCCAGGAGTCTGCAGAGTTCTCCTGTTCAAGTCAACCTGTACGAATACGTTTAATGGCTGCTATAATGTCTCATGATGTCACTACATCTCTGTGTACTTCCACTCTGTGCAGGATGTAATTGCAATTTATAAATGTTTATAGGCTCGTAAGACACGCTATAACATACTTTCCTGTTCTCTTCTTGCATGTCCAAACAGGAAGTATAGTGTTAGCATCACGTTAGCAGCCAGGGCTAGTGCTTGGCAACACTCGGGGCCCCAAGCACCCATCACTGTAGTTATATAATTAAAGAGAATAGACATGCACTGTGGATTTGTTGCGTGGTTGTTAACCTGTGCAGCCTAATATCGGTGAAGAAGTAAAGCATATCTTTTCCATCACACATGCATGAGACGGACGACTGAGGAATGTGTCTAAAACAGTCTCCGTGTACAGATACGTCTTCGTCAACCAGACACAACCTAATTCGGTAGTCCGTACTACTTCTCTGTACATGTCTGTAATTGTAGTATAGAATAACATATGTAATATTTGTAGCCTTCATCTGTTTCAACAAGACGATCCACCCAAAGTAAAGGTCTATAAATACAAGTTTGACTGAGCCCAGATGAGGTCTGATCACCTGCTGTGATGAGCGCGGGCGGCCTTGTCATCATCTGACCTCACTTATGCTCTTGAGCGAGTATTTAGCTGTCAGGTACCGCAAGTATTTCGGGGAGGCAGCAGATTCTATGTACATATTTATCAGTAAAAAAAAAAAAAATTTGTTCTTTGCATCTAGTTAGTGAAACGGATCCTGTATCTTTCCCCTCCCTGTTTGATTCCTCCCTCCGGGTGATTGGTGGGCAGGTTTGTGAGTGTGTTTCGGACAGATTGTGTGTACATACACCTATTTGCTCAGCGTTATCCAGCCTTGTGTGAGGCCATCAGGAGTCGCGCAATTGTCAATAGTAGAACTCTATAAAAACCTGTCATTGACAAAGAGAGGACAAACATCCACAGTTTGTTCAGGATTTCCTAACAAACACTCCACAAGGAGAGGGAGGATGAGAGAGAGAGAGCGAGAGGCGGTGAGGATTTGACTCTTGCTGTATATCTTCAAATGAAACAAGGTATCGTTCACACGCTTCAGGGTTTCTGCTACAGGAAGTTAAATCATTACCGGCAGTGGATGCTGATCTCCATCCCACACATGCATAAATCATTATGTTGTGTAGTAATGGGAAGTTTTATTTTGTAATGCATGAAAACACACTGACATGCAGACAATCACTATGCATGTTGCCGTCATTAACTTATTCCATCGGCTGATGTCGCCACTTAAGAATCAAGGAGTTGCTTGACCTTCTCATGTCCCTAAATGTCCTCAGCTAGTGCAGCCTGGGACAAATGTGCAGTCTAAGCACCTGAGAGGAAATGAGGGAAGCCTGGAGGACCTTGTAAAAAAAAAAAAAAGAAGTGTCACAGCTCAGCTCATCGTTGTCAGGAAGCCTACATGTGTTGGCCCCAGAGGCCCTTCCAGTCCCCCCCCCCCCCCCCCCCCCCCCCCCCTTTTTCCCCCTTC
>CAAKHC010002420.1:0-10792 GCA_901007825.1 Macroramphosus scolopax
TGTGCCTTTTTGCTCCTGTAAAAACACATTTTCCCATCAGCCCTTTTATGCAAAATGGGTAACCCAGGTGCTCAATCAAACTTCACGCCTACTGTTCACCCAGTGATTCTCTGCAAAAAACCTTCCGTGTGCCTTCCCTCTACCCTCACGCCATTCTTCGCTCTCTTCATGTCGTCCGTCTTCCCTCCTTCTCGCTGCCTGCTCTCCAACTGATATGAGAGAGTGACCCTCGGGCTCTCAGGGGTCAAGTGATACAAGGTCATTGGCAGGTCATCTCCGCTGACTGGCTGACCTCAAAAAGGACTTCTAGAAGGGGCCAATCAGGTGTCGCTTCTTCCCCCCTTAGGCTGATCCCCCTCCCCATCTCATCAGCAGTCTGTGTCACATGACCAGGGCGAGGCATCAGAGGGAGGATGATTAATGATGCTTTTAGTACCTGTTTAGAATGAAGCTGTCCACACCGCACTGTAATTACCCACTCCCAGGCGGCGGCTGCCCAGCATAATTGCTTTTTGTTTGTTGACCTGGTTTATTGTAGAGAAAAGATGCCTTTAGTTGGGTGAGACGGTGCTACTTACAGTATGCATAGGTGGGGATGTATGTTCAAAGTTTTGGAGATCTATCTTAGTGATGAAGATGTGCACAGACAGCTGAGATACAAGTGACACCAGAGAGGAAGTGCTTCAGTCATGCTGCACGACTTACAACGATTCCTTGTGTATGTACTTATGGTATGTGGTCACCTTAATCTGGGAGCAATGACAATGAGAGATACAACCCTCCCATATAAGGTCAAAGGCAGCTGCGGAGCTAATGTGCAAGGTTAACACACCACCGAACAACACAGGATGCCTACATGCATAGTTTCGGAGATGTGTGTCCCGTCATGCATTATTTACGTCAACACCTGAAAAGCAGCAGCGCTCTGAAAAATCAAAAGTAAGTTCAGCGGGTCAATGGAATACCTCAGAGATCCCCCCTCCCCCTGCGTCTTTGGCTCCACGCCTAAGGCAAATATGAACATTTCAGTACCTGCGGAGCAGTGCCACGAGGACAGTGACAATGAAACCCAGATAAACAGCCCCTCGTCTGACCTATGGAGAGCATAAATTTACCAGCCATAAATCCTTGAGTGTTTCAGCTCCGTTTGGCGCATTTGCAGCGCTTCTCTACCCAGACAGAGAGAGGCAAGTGTCGGATATCAGTGCTGCTGTATGAGCAGCTTTCATCCTGGTCCTAGTTCTCACATAACTCAGTCCTGCAGCCTTTATCACCACCTCATAAATAACTAAGCTATCGCCTGATAATGTCCGCTTAATGCTTAGTCAATAAAGCCCACAGTAAGAGGGGGCTTTTTTAGCCTCTCTCCTGTACATAAATATAAACAGTGCAGTAGATTGATGTGATGGGCAGGCTCTTTCTACACTGGGACAAAAAGAGGCAGCGTGTGGGGCCGGGAGCTGAAGGTGGGCTGTGGGGCTGCAGGTGTTCAGAGGAGATAGTGGTCTGTAATGAGGGGGCTGCAAGAGAAGGGCTGAGTGGATAGCCTTGACTGATCACCTGTGAAAGGCACATATACACACAAATGATAGCACACAGGCACAATAGCATGTGCACACACAGACACAGTCATTCACAAACCCCCACACACACTAATGCCATCATTAGTTAACCCATTGGTGTCGATGCCTGGTGCACAAAAAGCTCATCCTCCCTTTGAAGGGCATTATCATAAACTGACTCCCAAATGAACCGTTTTTGTATCTTGTTATCAACTTTTCTTAATCTATTGGTGCATTTGCGAAAAACAGGCCATATGCTGCCGCCGAAGAATCATGTTCAGGGATGTAAGTTTCATTGTCTCGTGTACATTGAGAGGACAGTTATCGACCATTTTCAATAGTCATCAGACCGTTCAATTGCAGTGCAGCACCGCTGGCAGCTGTGATGGCTGGAATGGGATCAGACTGAGCCCCGGGGAGACAGAAGAGACTGACAGGGATGTTGCTGGGTTGAATGAGGGGGCTGATTGTGATCCATGACTTAGTCAGCGCAGAAGCACCTGGGTTTAGAGCAGCAGCTGGGAGAGATGGCGACACAGAGTAGGTTCAAAATGAGAGGGATGATCCAATCAGCTCATATTGACATTCTCGGCGGGGTGCAGTTGGTGGTTTGGTTGTAATATGAGCATTTACTCTGCAAACATCTTGTCAGGCCAGGTTCAGCCCCAAGATTACCTGGTAGGGCAGAGGTTTTTGCTAATTTATATTCCTATGTCAAACAGATGGATTTGTTTTTGGGAGACTTTTTGTCTTTGGCCGCTATCATGACCAACAAATGAGCACAGTGTATTGAATGTGGCAACCCAGGAGCCAGAATGAAGTAATGGCGTCTTACATTACTGCAAATCAGGGACATGTATAATCTCAATGTGACAACACAGCCTGTTGCAAAGAAAATGCACTCTTTATGAATAATACAGCGTCTCTTGGTCAGGGTTGGGAAAACATGGCTGGCTTAAAGTTGTTAAACTCGAGGTGAACAAGAGGATGTGATGGGAAGTGAGCAGCTATCTACCGCTGGTGTGTGATAGGCACATCCACCCCGCCTGCCACCTAACTGAACTTCAATAAAATGAACTGTCTGAATGTGTTGCTTTCACTTAATTGAAACACATCACTACTTCTCTGACCACTGTGGTTCATCATTCTTCTCACATCTGGACTTAACCAGGAATATTATATTGCACAAAGGCTCAACTTACAGGTCAGCATTGGGTTTTTTCTTTTATCTATTAATATTGTCTATAACCCAGTGAGTTTAAATGAATAATACAGATAAATCCCGAGCAGTAAATGTGACCTCTGATAAAATGACCCTGAGCCTGCTGGAGATTTTCGAAAGAACACGCTGGAAAATATAATATATTACACATTTTATTGTAGGAATGAACATCTGAACTTTCTGTCATCAAGCTAAAAGAAATCTTTGCATTTAACATTGTTTTTTGGTTATAGAATATAGCCAAGGTAAACAGCAAAGCAGCATGACCATGGTGCGTTCAAGGAAAATAATTAATTCATAATTTATGCATAACACGTAAGGCAGCGTAATACGAATTAATGATTTACCAACCAACCTTGAAGTAACTGGAAGGACTATTTCCTTACCATAGAGATGCTAGATGCTCTTAATATGCTAGGGAGTTAGCAGCATTGCAAGAGCTATTTTTCATCAGAACGCGGGGAGATTGTATTATTACAGATGAGTTTGTCTGACTCAGTAAGTAATACAATAAACCTATTTGATAAAATGTTGAGTGCACCTAAAAGCATCACATAGTGTTTCAACCAAGGCATTGCTGTGATCTATTGCTTTTTCTAGACCTCATTTATCAACATTTGCTCCAGTGAATTGCACTGGGATGTGTTGGAAAGCCAGTACCAAAGTTTCCCAAAATCATTTCAGGTCCTCGAAGGCAACAACACACTATATTTAACTGAAAAGTTGCAAATTGGTGTTAAAAATAGTGCGTGTCGGTGAAGCCGTGCATTGACTTGGGATTCTAGAATTTATGATTGCCTCGCCAACTCAGGCTGCTGGTTTTTATCCCTGGCAGGTGCTGTACTAATAGAAAGGGGCCCCAAGAGTGAGGTGGGGCAGGGGCCAGATTAAGGAGGAAGGTGAGTTTGGAGGTGCCCACAAACTAGGGGAGGCGCTGCTCTGAACACTGCGGCAAATGAATCTCCGGGATAATGGAGACAGAACTATCGCAAAATTAGGAGAGACATTAACTGGGGTATCAATAAATAAACCTCTAATTAGGAAAAAAGAAGCGTCACGGAGCAGCAGCAGCACAGGGGGAGAATATCAATGGCACGCTCACATCTGTATGCAGGCAGAGCTCTCTGGTGGGGGGCTGGGCCTCGCGGGGGCTTCACCAATGGTATTGGCTCACCCATCCGTTCCATGCCCGCCCAGCCGTTGAGCATGCCCGCTCTTTGACTGTGCAATGAACCCAGCACGCCATCCCCTGCCATCAAATTGTAGCTCCCAGTTCTGTTCTGTTCTGTTCTGTTCTGTTCTGTTCTGTTCTGTTCTGTTCTGTTCTGTTCTGTTCTGTTCTGTTCTGTTCTGTTCTCTTCTCTTCTCTTCTCTTCTCTTCTCTTCTCTTCTCTTCTCTTCTCTTCTCTTCTCTTCCTTTAACAAGCTTCACGGTGCCCTGAGTGCGCTGCTGTGCTCTGTGACTTCACCATGATTGATTGTGTTGGGGGTCCTCCACTCCCTCGGTGAGAGAGAAAATGGAGGAGGGAAAATAGGAGAGAGCGGAATGGGCAAAGCGGAGACGCCTGGAGAGAGAGCCTGTGATGGGTAAAATGAATAGAGTCAGTATTTGTGTATGTGTGTGTCTGCACACATGTATTGGTATTGGTATGTATACAAGAGGGTAAAAGGTGTCATGTTCGGAGGGAAGAGTTTGTGCTCATGAACTGAAGTCCAGCAATTATCCAGTTAGAACTTCTCAGGATTCTTATTTTCTCACTACAGTAAGAAGATGCGGAGGTGCTGCCTACGTGCTGGTTGAGGCTGAGGGTGGAGGGGTGCGTGGCGCTGACCGCTCCCTGTCTCTGCCCCTCTGTTCCCTGGAGGGTAATAAAGACTGATGACACTGATGCTGTGCCATCCGGCTCCACAGTCTCCACTGCACAACCATTTGCGCCATCATTTATCCCGCTCCCCCCCTCCCCGCTCTAATTCTGCTTTAATAACCGCCAGCTCCATTCATCAGTGTATTGACGGGCATGACAGGCGGTGCGGCACACACTAACTCCCTGCCCTTTACTCGCTCACAGCCGGGGTCATCGTGAGGTCACACAGTCAATAATCAGAACACACCTCACTGTCACCTTGGAGCGACTGCATGCCCTGCATATCTATGCTCACACATGCTCGAGCTCTTAATCGACTTTACTGCTCAGTAACCGGCACCCTTCACATTTGCTTAGGTCTCGGAAGTTACGGCCAGAGTAAGAGCGACACCATAGAAAACAGTGGAGGAAGTGTTGACGTTGCTCCACTTGTGACACAAGTGTGTGCGGCTGGAGGATTATAGTCCTGCAACGTCAAAGTATTTACTCCTACCATGCTCTTTCAACATACTAAGTGTAAGTCTGAGGCACGGCATCATATTCAAACTTTGCTCTCACTTCTTGTGTTTGAAGGGGAAGGGGTTTGGATGGGGGGGGGGCTACAGTCATTTGTTACAGGTGCAGCACCATCCCCAACCTAAGCCCCCCCACCTCTCTCTCTCTCTCTCTCCTTGGGCATTCACCTCTTCATATGCAAAGCATGTCCTGCTGTCCTCCGACTCCAGAACAGTTTGCTGCTGTGACACATTTTTTCTTCATTTCAGCTTGACAGTGACATTTATGTTCATTTGCTCTGTGCAATTGTGAGGCATCTGGAGAGGCTGGTTCCCTTTTTTTTTTCCCTCCCCTCACCTTTTCCATTTTTTCTCCCCTGACAGAAAATATTAATGCAGATTTGCATGCCACAGTGACTTAGCCCTTGATGAGCGGTTGGAATTTTGGGAAACACAGTTGAAAAACACCTCCGCAATTATACAGGAAGGAGACGAAGGAGTATGAGGATCAGTGGCACTGGGAACCAACACCAGTGCATCTTATCTTTGGAGCTGGGAGCACTGGGGAGCCAAACATTCCGCACACTGCGCTGGTCCAGGTGGCAACTCACACCCTTCTCCCCTGGTCTCGTGATTTATCCTCTGGTGATTGTGCTTACACATACAGTCATGCAAACATAACAGAGGGACGATACCCTGTGGGGCGCCTAGATATCTAAAAAAAGAAGAAAGTAACAGCATTTTGCTTCCACTTTAAAATCAGATACTGTACACCTAAAGTACATGTACACACACATACACCTTCCCAGCGACACCCCACCCCTGCATCACCAATCCTGGCCGTGCAGCAGCAGTAGCCAAGGCTGTGGGTGCTGAGGGCTCTAATCCGTGGTGCAGGTCCCATTGGCAAGGATCATTGAGCTAATTAATAACGTGGCACATAGAGGAATGGCAGTCATTAAGGAGCCACGGCTGCGTGTGCTGAGATGCTGTGTGCTTCTGCATGGGAGTTTGAAAATGTTTGTATGTGTGTGTCTGTGCTGTGTGTGTGTGTGTCTGTGTGTGTGTGTGTGTGTGTGTGTGTGTGTGTGTGTGTGTGTGTGTGTGTGTGTGTGTGGGAAGGGAGGGGGGGCAGCGGTCATTGCAGACACAGGCACACACTAGCATGGAACCCTTTGATTCAGGAACTCACAGAGGCCAAACCAAAATGAAAGAATAGCATTGTACAGCTAGACACACATGCACATGTGCAAACACGCATCACGCATCAGTATGAATGCATGCAAACAACATATCACTCAATTCACTGCTGTGAAGCTACGAAGAGACTCAAATCTGTTGAAGGGTCAGCCAGAGTGCAGCTGAAAAGGATTTCCCGTTTTGTCAGTGTCATTGAAGACAACTCTGCTCCGGTTAGACCACATTGTAACTCAGACACAACCGGAGAAGCACAGTGCTCCATGGGGCTCTATATAAAACACTCTACTGCACCAGCAGAGCCTATCATTTTCAGTTTGCAGCCATATGTTAGTAGGAGCTGTATACATCGACAATATTTACTGTAGGCTAGGGGACCAGAAGGCTAAGAGCACTTAGTTGTGTTAGGCAGCCCAATAGCTCAGCCTGGGCTAATGAAAGGAAACAACAGGAGCAATTAGCAGTGTAAACAAACAGCTTACTGAGGCCCCTGTCTCCTGCCTCCCCCCTGACAGCAAAGGGACTGGCAGCCTGGAGTTGGAGGTAATTGGGGGAGCTGGATGCCGAGACAAAATCAATGTCAACGCATGCACAGACGCAGCGCGATTACTCACCACACTGCGACACAGCCTCAGGGACTCAAAAAGGACAAGGTATTGTAGCAGGTTTGACCCTGCTGAGCTTACACACACCTCGAGAAATGCTGCTTGACTTTACCTCAAATTACTCAAACAACCACAGTAACATTCATCCAAGCACGTGGACAGAAAGACTCAGAGGCATATACAAGTACACACACTGACAGCTGACACGACTCAGTTTAGAGACATGGCACTTTGACCACTGGCCATACAGGGGCCTAACAGCCTTCCTCTCAGTCTAATTGATCTCATCGTGGTGCCATTTATGTGTCTGCCTGTACACTAATGTCTCCAGCTCATTCACTAATTGGGAATCATCAGCGTCTACAGTGCAAGCATGTGGCTGTTGCCTGCAGACAGCCAAGAAGCCATGGCCATCTATGTCTCCTCCCTCTCCCTGAGTGGAGCCATGGGGCAAGGGGGTATCGCTAATGCATGAGGCTGGATGGGACTTCCACTGTGCAGGGCACATCCTGCTGCAGGTGTGGGGCTTCTGCTGTCTGAGTGCTGGCCAAGACAACAATCATCCAGAGAGACTTTCCTGCAGAGTTTTAAAAAAGTACATTAGGAAAGTTTTTCCAAGTACGGGTCCTTCTGCAACAAGACTTGTAGGCTCCTCTCTTAAGACGGCATGATGAGTAGAGAGAAAAGGAGCAGTGATGGAGGAAGTAAATTGCTTTATCAAAGCATATTTACCACCATTTAAAAAAAAGTACTAACGTAATAGTTTCACATACAAGATTGTACTCAAATAAATGTGCATGAGTATCATACTTATAAATATGAAACGAGCTCCATATTCCACACTCCAAAACAATAAGGTGCAATAGTTGTGGTGTCCTTCAGACCTATTATAAGAAAACTAATACTAAAACCTATATAAAAAACAAACTTATTTACATAAAGAGGATGAAACAAAATTTACCAGTTGATTTACATTCCAACATTCTAAGCTTTGGGCAGCGACTGAAAGATTGAGATTGCTGTCTGGGTTGCGGCTCATGAATCATTTTCAACAAGTGAAGAGCTCGGGAGAGATAGTTAGTAAACTCCAAGAGTGTGCAGCCCTCTGGTACAGGCGCGGCTCCTTTAGGATACAGTGACACACTGTCACCTCTTAAAGAACAGATTAGTATTACGAGACATTACTGTAGGTAGATAGCTGGTTACCACACTTACATACTAGCCCTTTAATCCTTCTTGGGTACCGAAATGAAAAGTATTTAAATGCAGATAGTTAAATTGACATGTGTGTATGTCCTACTCCAAAATCTGATGCTTTACTTTGGTTCAAACCATTATAAATTTATTGTTTTTTTATGTTTTTGACTGACAAAATAAGTGACTTTAAGACTTCACTTTGAGCTCTGGGTAATTGCTAAACATTGATTTTTAAACTATTTTCTGACATTTTGATTAAGTGTTAAAATCGAGACAATAATCAGCAGATTCATTGATAATGAAAAATCATAATTAGTTGCAGCCCTAAAGGACATGCGAGTAGATGTGAGTAGATGCATTGATTGGGGCACAGGGCAGCGTCAATAAGCATCTGTCCTTGAGCGAGGCACCACCTCCCCACCATCTACAGCGAGACTTTGATCTCGGCCCTGTTCTTTGAAAAGAAAATCTTTTCGGAAGAGAAAAGTGGGATGACTGCATGATTCATTAAGTATTACCTATTTCTATTAACATTCCTTCATTGCTGTCAGTTATCGTAAGCAGCGGGATATTGGCTTATTCTGCTCGTTCCACTTACACGTTTTGCAACTTAATAGCATCAGCAAAACGCCAAAATTGAGGCAATATTTGAAAGAAAAACCTCCATGCGGACAGGTAATATGAGCTCAAATTGCAGTTCAATCTGGATCTAAGAGACTTATTCCATCATTTATGATTCAGAAAATTGGGAGGGGGCTTTACATACATCACTTACTTCAGCAACATTTCTGATTTAGTGGTCAAACGGCTGAGGATAGTATCTATTAGTCCTCATTATCACTGTAAATTCTCCAATACTGCCAGGTCGGCTCAGTAAGGGTTATGGACCTTTATGACTAGAGTGGAGTCAGAGAAACCGTCTCCATCGGATGCTAGGCAGGAAAGTAGAGAGGCAGGGAAAAAAGGAGTGTGACTGGCTCCATATAATGTTAATACAGGAGACAGAGCTCTGGTTGGGGTCCAACACAGTCCCATTCGGCTATACTTAACAGCATCGTTGATAACAGCATCCCTCACTCACACACACACTGTCTGCCCTCCAAATACCAGTGCATTACTGCCCTGGCGCTCATTGACAGAGCTGCCACTCACCACGAAGATGGATGCTCCTCCTGGGACAGTTCCAAAGCTTCTTCATTGACTAATTTGTTTTGCTGATCTAACTACCTTTGAACGCTTTGAACACTCTTGAAGGGGGATGTCCTATATCCCACGGTATCGGTAAAACACCCTCATGAGGACCGCTAACAGTTTGTTCAGAATTAGAAAGCCTGCAAACAATCTTTTCTAGCTGAGATGCTCCACAAATAGGTCCTGTTGCTCGTTTAAGCACGTTTCCCCTGCAAGTTCCTTGATTAAAAACATGTAAATGACTGGTTAAGTCCCCGGCTTCCCTGAGCATTACATTCAACTAAACAAGGCTTAAAAACGTGCATTTACAGTTGATGCACGGAGGCTCAAGAGTCCCACAGTCTCTATTCCACCTCACACCACAAAAACATCTTTATCTCCCATCAGTCTCTCATTGGAGTGTGTCACGGCCATGGACTACACACACATGTCGGCAGACAGCCCTGCATTCATCACATCCTCCAGGCTTTGTCAATAGTCTCTCGGCTGTGCGGGCTCATAATGAATTTGAAGAGATGCACACCTATAGCAAAGTAATTTACTTTATCAGTCCGATAAAGGGAAGCGATAAGATAGTGGCTTGGCACTGTAAGAGTATCGGCCGTACTCTGCTATTCATCTCTCCAAGATCTACAAATAGCAACGCTCATCCCTCATGGCAGCCTCGCTGAGTCTTTATCTATAGCATTTAAAGAATGGCTAATATCTCATAAGAATGTGTGCTTATGGAGACCTTCATTTCCATATTGTTATCTAGCTGAATATCTAATTGCAATACTAAGAGGCTTCGCCTTTGCATCCACTCTGTAACTAGTTCAGGGACTGCTGGGAGAATACAGGTTCCAATATGATTTGGGCCTGTTCCTCTTATGAAGTTGACCCCTTGTAATTGACACAGACATACAGCAATTTGATTAGCTCTTCCTGCTACTTGAGGCCATTTGGTCAGAGCAAGCTCTTGGCCTGATTCATGTAAATAGCTCCACCTATTGTTGGAGTCAGGGAACTGCATGTAGATGTTGAGTTCCCTCACTCACAGTGAGCATGAGCCAAATCTAAGAATATTAACCAACACAAGTCATGGCTGAATCACGTATCTAAATCAATTATTGATACAGGTAATAACTGCAGGAACAAGGGTGGGACTTCATAATACATTTGGAAATTCTGAATAATGTTAATTTGTGTTATTTGTGCTTAGATATTTATCTCTTCAGTCTCACACATCTGTATAAATGTGTGCATGTTTGCTGCATATACACATCTGTGTGTGTGTGTGTGTGTGTGCGTGCGTGTGTGTGTGTGTGCGTGCGTGCGTGCGTGCGTGTGTGTGTGTGTGTGTGTGTGTGTGTGTGTGTGTGTGTGTGTGCGTGTGTGACGGCTGAACGTTTGCACCTTTTTTGTCTGTCTCTCTGTGACTCGCTGTACTCCCGTTGCCACGACAACCACAATCACTTTC
>CAAKHC010002420.1:20106-34526 GCA_901007825.1 Macroramphosus scolopax
TTTCTGTTTCATCTTACAGATGTGAACTGTGTGTGTGTGTGTGTGTGTGTGCATGCGTGCGTGTGTGTGTGTGTGCATGTGTGTGTGCGTGTGTGTGTGTGTGTGTGTGTGTGTGTGAAACATTTGGTACCCCACACCGGCTAGGCTTTGTTGAGTCTGCTGAGCTCCAGGAAATCTCCTGAGACGGGGAGACTGATTTACACCTCTCCCCCTGAGAGGGCTTTACAGCCTGGGACCCGCCAGAGCAATGGAAGGGCCAAGAGCGCCAAGTGAAGAGCAGGGAGATGTGACGGAGAGAGAGAGAGAGAGAGGGAAGACGGGATGGATAGAGGTAGAGGGGAAGGATGAAATATGGCAGAGATCAGGAGGAGGGGATGGTGATATCGATGGAATGCAACATGGCTGCTATTTGCTTGCTGCCCTTCACCTCCACTCACGTAGTCTCTCCCTCCTGTACCTTGTGTCTCTCACTCTCAATTTATCCCTCCTGCTCCTACACAGACACACACACACACACATGCATACACACACATGCACAAAGTGAGGCCGTAAATCTGCCAGTGAGTGCTGCTGGGATAGAGACCCCTAAGACAGGCCGATGCTGTGTTTGGAGAGAATGCAGATGTACCTGCCCCAAGCACATCATCCTCTGTCCTTCTCCTCCTCTCCGCCCCTTCATTTTATCCTCTCTATCTCTCTCCGGAGTTTTCTGTCTCATGTTCTTAACCCCTTTCAACCTCAACTCGGCTCATCTCTCCACTTCACTCCCTTTTCCCTTTGGCCTCTTCGGAACGACACTTTCCCACTTAGGGGGAACAAAACGCTGCAGCCGGGTCCCATGGTGTTGTAACGCTGAGACAAGGCCGAGGGTGAGGACGGACAATAGGACGACCAGAAGCGAAGACACGGCTCGTACTATAAGCAGCACCTTGTGGGGGAATAATGGTAACAAATACAGGTCTACGCAACCTGTTGGCTGCCATGTTTGAGAGGCAGCATCCATCATACGGTGACAGGTCTAACTACCTGCTGTGTGATACCTGATGTCCTCAGATGGGCTTCATTCACCGTCATCCACCTCGACATGATATGTCTGGGATCGAGACAGACAGAGACACGACAAGAGCCAACACAAAAGAAGCAGGGGAAGTCTTGAGTAGGTTTCATATTTGTTCACGATGCAGAACAATGATGGCAGGTTGTAGAGGTACTGAGAAGATCTATGAAAAGCATCTTTGTTGGTCTGAGAGTACAGTAACTGTAAGTACGGGTCGAATTCCAGCCCATCTTTGTGAGCCGTTACGGCCTCATGACAAACAGACCTCCAAACACATGCACACGCCCACACGTTCACAACAAGGCATTAACACCTTACGCCTGGACATCAACACGAGCCCGGCCTCGCACCGTCTTCCAGCAAAAACAAAGCCTCAAACACAGGCACACACATGTAAACACACACCGTCCAAACAGTCGTGGCCCGTATGACCTGATTTACAGCAAAGTAAACGGTTTAAGCCGCACATCTCACTCCAACACCTAAACACCTGACATGTCTCTCATAAATAAGGTTGGCCAGAGACTCCCACATAATTTACACCTTGGCTATCTCCTAAGCTAACATGTAACAGGTCTCCACTCCATATTTCACCACCAGCTCTCCACCCAGTGAAAAAGATAGACGTGCCAAAGTTAGTCCAGAAGGGGGCAGGGGAACTTCAAAAGGAAGAGGTTTGGATTGTGTGATGTGGCGTGGGGTTTGAAGCTCTCCGGGCCTGGAATAATGTGTGTGCATGTGCATGTGTGTGGGAGCATGCATGTGAATGACCCTGGCCCCGGGCGTAGCCTCGCCTCGCCTAGCCACAGCCCAGCTCACATCAAGGCCCACAGCCAGGAGTTCCACTTTTGCCATAAATCGTCCCGCCTTTGTCTGATCTCTCTTTCACTGGCTGAAACTTATCCTCTTCCATTAAGAGTGATGGATCAGCAGCTCTCAGGGCGTAAGAGACTCTGAGGTTACAGGTCCTTGCAAAAGATTATACTTTACACTGCAAATGTGAGAGAAATGTACACACAGGCATACATCCGCCTTAAAAAAGCAACAGCCGACGTTAAAATCACCTTTCAAGGCGGTTTCAAGAAGAGAAACACGGGAGATGTTTGATGCTGGAATAATTTCACAGCAGCTGATATGCATCTGCAATATTTGTCGCATGTGTTGTTGTATTTGCAGCCAATGGTCTCTGAGATAGCTCGCTTGGATTAAACAGCATGTGTGCTCCCTCTGCTGGCTGCTTCCTGCTCCAGTCACCAGACATGGTGCAATGTGCATTCATACACATTCAATAACTCAATAGTAAATAAGCAGTTGGCATTTTAAATGTACAACTTTCTGTTCCAATCATTAGCAAATGCAATTCCGCATTAATGTGACACAACAAGTAATCTCACAAGAGAACACAATAATCACAGTATAAATTGTAATTAACATAGATTTAGGATTGTAGACGACTATTAAAAGAACACGCATGGTTTAACCATTAAAGAAAGTTAATCTAACGCATACCAAGAGTATTTTGTTTTCAGCTGAAAGAGTTGCCGGTGGGTATCTGGCTGTTTGTCCCACAATATGAGAGACGTAATAGTTTGGCAAGAGATGTTACAAAACTTCTCCACATGTTACAACAACTGCCTCATATCAGCAGCTGGCTGTGTGTACGTGTGTGTGTGTGTGTGTGTGTGGGTGGGAGAGTTTCCATTAAAGCTGTGTAACAGCAACACATGAAATGTGTTCTGTGCTTTGTTTGCCAGTGGTAAAAGAAATGGGTCAACTAAAAGGCTTTTGATGACAGCTTTTATATCATCGCAGACTATTTAAATGTCAAAAATCTGTAATTTATAGATGACTAGTCTCTCACAAAAAAAAACCACCCCCAGACCAGGTTTCTGGTCTGAGCTGACCCAGAACTGAGGTTGCTGGAAAACTGGAGCATATTAAGGAAAGTCCAGAGATAAATGTATCAGAAAATGCAATTCATGTTCTATGTTATCATCCTGGAACAAACAACAGCAGAGGCAGACAGATATTCTCATACATCATGTTATTTGAGGACGAGTGCTGCTGCATCAGGCAGCTGCAAGGCCGCCTGACTGATGTTGCCCTCAGGTGGCGAGAGAGGAACACGGCAGAAGAGAGTGTGAAGTCCATCAGCCCGCAGAAAGATTCACAACCGACTCTTTCATCTGCTCGCTTGTATAGTACCCCATTTGTGTTTGAATGAATCGTGTTCTTGATTTAGTGTGTGTGTGTGTGGTGTGTGTGTGTGCGTTGTGTTGTGTGTGCGGCACGCATGCGCAGTGGCCGGGTGAGCGTGGCCTTTGTTTAGGAATGTTGGCCTCGTGCGCATGCGCGTTGCTCCGCCGGACAGCGGAGGCACATAAAGCCTGGTAAATTGCACCAGAGCAATAAAATGGCAATAAAATGACAACAACAGTGCATTAATCCATCACCAGGGAGCGCTGGAGGTACTGTAAAGAGCTCTGGCTGGAATCAGGAATGATTTCTCGGCTTTATCGGCTCAGCGGCTGCAGCGCTCATTCAGCATGCCAGGGGGCAGTGAGGGGCTATAACCCTCGGCCCTCCCAGTGGACTCGGTTTTATATTAATAATGGGCAGGTAGGAAACAGTAATAAAAAGATGCAGCAACTTTATATTGAATGGTTCCGCTTCTTTTAATTAGAAAGCAGAATTAATAAAAAGAAAGAATGGCTCTTTGAACAAGCAGGGGGTTGATGGGAGTCCACAGCTCTCTGCCTCTTCCAGCATACTGGGTTGTATTTTCCATGACATGTTCTCACAAGGAGGCAGAGCTTCACCGTTGCAGAGGTGCAGCCCCTCCATGTATCCAGCCTCCCCTCCGGCTTCCTGTGGATCCTGGAGAAAGAGAGCTTTATTCGGGAGCACCTGGATTTATGTGGGGAAACCAGAAGCAGCAGGTGATGGAAACTGCTGGCCCAGTGGGTTGGCTGTGACCAGGGGGTTCTGGCAAAGCCAGTAAGTGGGCCCAGTGGGTCACACTGTCATTTCCTGTTTCTCTGCCCCTTTACTTTCTTTTTACCGTCCTTCTTTCCCAGCCTGCCTTCATCTACTGCCTTCCTGCCAGAATTGCTTCCTCCAATAGGAAACAGATGAGCAGCTCGGAGTCTGTGGTGGCCGGGCTTTGCCCTTCTCATCATCAAGGTTGCACATCTGAAATTTATTTCACCAAGCTGGGGTCAAACTATGCTTTTATTTTATGTTTTCATTTTGAAGTAATGCAGTTTTCCAAACAAAAGCTATCAAATGTTATTTGCCTTGGCAAGTCAACATCTACATGTTGCTCTTTCTAAAAAAAAAAAAAAAAGAAATGATGTTGCCTTCAGGTGAAACCGTTCTCTTCAAGTTTCAACATGGGTAGTTACACACCAGCTGCTCCGCTCACCACTGACAATGAGTCTTTTATTTTGTTCCCTGCAATCTGGACGTACCTCACTGCTGACATAACAACACGTTTCAGAACACACACAGTATAACCTTGGAGAGAGCGGCTGTGGTTTAAAGCGTTTGGACCGCCGCTTCCCAGATGAAACCACAAGCTGGTTTGCCGTCAGCTACTCCACACAAACGGCATTCTAAACTGAACCAGGTGTGTACATGCCACAGTGGAGAGGTCAAAAGTGAAAACACATGATCCACTCTTTCTTCTTCTTCCTGCTCTTCTTCCTCTAATAACCGGTGCCTGGTAAAGAAAAAAAAAGAAAATCCTCTGTGCAAGAATGGAACAGCTCATGGCGAACACTGAAATTAGAAGAGGGATTAGAGAAACAGACAGCGAAGTACAATAGAAGATGGACTGCAAAGATCAGGAATGGGGGGGTGGAAGTTTGTCTGCTCTGCTTCCCAGATTCTCTCACGTTCACTGGACAGCAGCCACACTGCGTTGCCTGGGTTTATTTCCGTCCAACATTTGAGATGAAGGACTGAATGTTTGGACGTGAGCTGTTTGAATAAATTGTCTCATATGTGTTACAGATCCCAGCGTGCAAAGCCCTGCATCACTCCCGCGCCCTCAGAAGTATGACACCTCGGACACACTGTATGTCACCAGGATTCCAGCGTGAATCAGTGTGCAGATCGTCCTCCTCCATTTCACTAAGTTTTATTACAAATGTGTTTACTGCTAATCAGCGTAATGGACTCGACTGTGAGCGCTTGAATGTGTGTTTAACGTATATATATCCTGTGAGCCTCGGGAGATGACAGGCCCCTTACTAGGATGGCGGTTGTAATATTGAATTATAAAACCTTTTCACGAACCTGACAAGAGCCCCTTCATCCTGTGCGGAGTAACAGCCTCTTTTATGTGTTAGATTTGTTATGCAACATGGCTTTATAAAGTATTTATCAAGGCTTTATAAGACACTAAAATTATAATCAGTCTAGGAGCTACCTCAAGCAGCAGGCTGGACCGTGTTGTTGAAAGCTCTCTGTTCAGAGGCCTGAGCTGGCCTGCAGCATTTAAAGAGCTGCCAGAAGTATTCCTAGTGGATCAGTTAATGTGAACCTCAACATCTCCCGTTGAAATAAATACCACCACAGAAAATCCCTGGGATTTCATGGCCTCTCTGAACTCTAATCCTTGATGGAAATAGAAAGGACTGAAACTTTATGTTCATTTGACATCGTATGATTAAAATATAAGATGTGTGGAGTTCTGCAGTAGACAGATGTGATTTTGCCCTCCTCTGCGAAGCTGAGGCCGCCACAGCTGGACTTCCCTAACTCTGGTTTAAGCCTTCCATATTAGACCTCAAGCATATAATACTTCGGATTCATATAGAGTGTAACATTAGATAGTTCATGGTGTTGTATCATGTCGCGGCTGGCTATCGCCAGGGGGCAGAGGGAGGAAAATGTTGTGGTCAGCCCAGGGTCAAAGACAGTCAGGGCTCATGGCTGGCGGAAAGCCAGCCTCCGTACGTGTCTGCTGTGAATGTTAATGGATTATCGCTAACCACACATACAGCTACAGTGCGAAACTCAAGATGACTTTTAACGTGAAAGGCCGCCAATAAGTCGCCATCATAAATTCAGGGACACATGCTGTCTGTGGCAGCGCCGCAGTCAGGCATGTTTCCTCCGGGAGGCCGGGGCTGAGGGACTATGATGGAGAATGGGGGAGCAGGTGGGTGCTGCGTTGGCTGACCTTGCCTCTCAAGCCCCACAAGATATGATCAGAGTATGCTGGCAGCTGTGGCCTCGCTCAAGAACACTCAAGGTATCATGTAGAGCAGGTACACCAATCCAGTTTTCCACATACAGATTACACTGTCACATAACCCTCACTCACATCCAGTAGTGTGTATCCAGTGCTTTAAACCCACACCCTGCTGATTTAGTTTTTTCCACCACAAGAGAAGCCATCCTGTTACATAATTTTACTCTTAATTGCTCTGAGTGAGTAACTTGAGCTTGTCTAATGTGAATTTCCACATGGCGAAGGAACCCGTATTGCTCAGACTCTGAGCAGCGACAGCCTCAATCACTATGTGTAATTTGGCAGCAGGGGACAATGAGCTAATCTTGCAGGAGAGCATGTGCTCCCAATTTAAAATCAATCAAGATGCATTTGCTTTTTTTTTTTTTTTTTTAAGGACCTCCACTCAAGCTGTGCTGTAAATAAGAGTTAGGTCCGAGGCGCACAGTGCTGTCTGCCTGAGTGTCGGGTCATTTTAAATCAACTGATGGATTCACAGCACATTTCCCTGCAAAGTTTCACACACATTCTGACACTAATATAAGCCATTTTTCCTAATCATTTCGCTGCTGCACTGCCAGTAATTAGGTGTAATTATGTCAGAGGATGATTCCTCGACACTTTTATTGAAGAACTGACTTACAAGTAATCGTTAGCAGCATCGTGGTTTTAAATATTTGAAAGGAAAAACAAGTGACACACGCAGGAACGGAAAAGTTATAGTGTTGGAATTTGTAATCCAATTATTTCAGTCTACTTAATAAAACACTGCACTGTGGTTTCCGATGAATGTATGTCTCCAACCAGGACTTACTGGATGCGTTCCATCTTTTTTTGCTCTCTCTCTTCTCTGTAAATTAATTTATGGTCTAATTACAGGACAAGCCTCCAGATATGAAGGAGCACAAATCACTGGTCCTTACCAGATGGCAGAAAAATGGCACAGGATAATTGAAAATCTAGAAGTGGATCAATATTTAGAAGCCCAAGGTTACACGAAGTGTGACATTACTATTAAGATGGAAATATGATGCATTACATCCACAGGCAAATTGGCTTCTCTTATTTGATGGTGAATGAGCGCTGACTGAAAGGCTTCTAGTGCTGGCTTCACAAAAGATTCCATATCAGCTTCACATGTTTGTACCACATGCCTCGCACGCACTCCTAGCGTGAAAAATATGTGCCGTTTCAGTCTCACATGTGAGCCGACAGCCATATGTGCACGCTAACACATATGCATGCTGCTGCCCGGTGGTGTGCGGACCCGGTCTGGAGGTCTCCTTCCTGACAGAGTGCATAATGAAGCCTCGGATCCCCACCGACCGTATCACAGACTACCTCTGGCCTACCTCACTCATCTCAAGCATTTACCTCTGGCCTGTTAAAAATGATATCAGCTCATGGAGGGCAAGCATTAGCATTTGCATTTTATTGGAAGCACAGAGATTTAGAGCAGAGGATATATCAGCTCTGAGCAGGCAGAATTAGTTAACAATGCATTACCTGCCTTTTATGGCAGCTATAACTCTTTCCCCTGGTGGGGAGAGGAGATGAAGGGGGGAGTAGGGGGGTGAAGGGGAAACACAGCCAGCAGAGGGTTTGGCGGGTAAAAGCCTTGGCGCAGTGGAGGGGGGCATTTAGAACGGCGAAGCTTTGTCTCTTACTGCACATTAAGTGTGATAGCCACCCAAATTAGAGCATCACATCGCAATCACCTTCACACTGAGAGATGATGCACCAGCCATCACTACAGAGCTTTATATCTGGTTGCAACAATATAAAGGAGACACAGCTGTTGGGCAGCTGTGCATACATGATCACAGCACGAGAAAGTCCACATCAAATTACTTCAGGCTCTGTGATACCCATAACTTGGAGAGATGTTTCACAGTTTCAACAGAGCACTAACAGAACACAATAAATCTTTTTTCTCCCCCCATTTATTTACAAAGTGATGCGTTGTTTTTTGTGTGAGTGCCGATTTTATGTTTGTTGCTTTTGTGGTATCCTTGAACACGCGGTGTAACACTGATGAGGCCCACTGCAGCACTCTCTGCCCTTGCCACAGCTGCTCAGCAGCTCCCCCAACACTCATTCTGTGTAATGTGCTTCAAGAAGACCCACCTCTGCCATGGGCAATACCCTGTGGAACTCATTTGCACTACAAGCCACGTACGGGAAGGAGTTTGTTTGAAGTGAAGAGGCTGCTGTGAAATCTAATATTATATGGGAGGCTTCTGTCTGTGTGTCTGATCTTCAATGACGCCCGAAAGAAAAGACACAGGGATGGGATTTTTCGCAGGGATACTCATATCACCTGCACCTCGAACTTCTCTGCTGCTGTGGTTGTGTGAGGTTGACCTCTGACGTTGTTATTTCTGAATAAAGAACATGATGGCCTAAACGGAAGAATTGTGAAACAGTTTGTCTCGTAATGTTTGAAAATATATTTGCTGTGCTTATTTATATATGTGAGAATAAAATTGGTCAACCATATGTTTGTGATTTTTCTTTGTTTCTTTATCATGTAATTAAATAAGTTATTTACCAGTGCAACAGCAGGTAACCCTGCTAATAAATAGATACATAATAAAAAAATACATGTGAATCAATTCAATTGAAATGACAAAACAATGACAAAATAATAAATATAAATGCATTATAAATAAAGCTGACAGGGCAGAGACAGCTCACTACTGACTCTGACACACATCCAGTTCACACTCATTCAGGTGTTCAGCTCGAACAAAGCTTCACTTTGCGTGGCCGTTGACCGACCGGGCACCAAATCTACTCCTACATCTGTATTTGCCACACACATCACAAGCTGAGCTCCCATGAGCACCACTGTGGCTTTCCCAACCAAACCTACTTGCCTTGGTTTGTCAGCAGACAGCTCAAGGCTCCATAAAACAGCCTGCTGCTCGCTCCCTTTGCCCAGCTTAATGGTCCCAGGGGCTGGAAATTTACTAGTGACCTTTGCATTACATTTACAGCGTAAAAGCCTTTCTGCTAGGGAAATTCCATCACTTTAGACGTAGCTGAGCAGCACGTTGCATGTGTGTGTGTGTGTGTGTGTGTGTATGTGTGTGTGTGTTAGAGAGAGAGAGAGAGGGACATAGAGTTAGTCACTATAAAAGGCAACAAGAAAGAAAAAGAGGGTGGTGAGAGAAGAAGTGGGATTAGACTCAACCTTCACTGCAGTTTATCATTTGTCCTGCAGACACACTGGTCCTAATGGACATCTATTTTATTTATTATAATAAACAGCTCAGATTGGAATAAATAACTCATCTTGAAATCTCACACACTTCAGCACTAAATCTTTTGTATTTGTTCGGTTGGTTAAGCTACGCGCCGGTTTAATGATGAATTTAAACCTAATACGCTATAATTTTATGTTTGTATCATTACATCAAATGAAAGTGGTGTTTCCTGTTGGTATGAGGCAGGAGTTCCCACAGTGGGGTCCAGGGACCCCTAAGAGTGTTTGAGGGTCTTACAGAGGGTCCTCAGCAAAAATAAGGAACAGTTTAATTTAATTTGTATTAATGTTCAAACAGATGAAATCTGACTCGGCATCACTGATCTGACCATTAAATATACATGTTGTTTATAGGAAGAATTATTGTCACATGAAAGAATATCTGATCATCCTCTATTAATTTCTAATTCACTTTTTCTGGTAACTTTACTATTGTCAAGCTATGTTTCAGGTCATTTCTTGCTAATTTACTCATGGCATCATTTTTTATGTATTTTTGAAAAAAATACAAGTGAACTCGATGGGAAACAAGCTGACTAGTGAAATAGTGAGAACAAAAATTACAAACGATTATAAGCAACAACAACGACTTTTACAAACAATTTTTTAGAAATACTCATTTAGAATTATTTATTCATTCTTTGAGGGTAGGACCGGTGATGCTGGATCATGCGCCTCCAGGCGGGTCCAGTTACAGTTAAAATACTTATTAGACAGATGCAAAAGGATTTGATGTTTGTCAGTACACTCACCGTGTGATGCATGTCCTTCTAAACCAGTCTTAGAAGTGATATGTTGTTGTGGAGTAACTTCAGTTTGAATCTGAAGGCCTTGAAGAAAATGGATTTCTTGGGTATTGTCCAACAGTGACATCTGCTGGGGGAGAGTAGCTGGTGATGTTAGATTCAGGTTTAGAGATTTTACTCATGTTTTATCCAACACAACTCTATTGATGAAGTAGAAGCAGTTTCCCCCACTAAGTAAACGTTCTTTTCTAAGTAGACAACGACTTCAGCTAAGGTTTTGGTCTGAGGTTATTTTTCAAGGTACCATACTCTTTGACTCATAAAAATAAAATGAAATCCAACTAACAGCAATTTTAACATTGAAATTGTTTATTAAAGGATGCTGCTGTACAGGGTTGTAACATTTAATCCACATAAGAAATATTCCACTTTTTAAAAATTCTGCACCAGCAAAAACTGAGAAAAAAAAAAAATCAAGTCTCAGAGGGCAATTTTTAATAAAAAAAAAAAAGTACACCAAAATCAAAATGATGTCGAGGGACGTGATCAATGTACAGTGTTTATGAACGTCGGGGAAATGGTCACGGCCACAGCCTTCATTCAGATCTCAGTCTGGAGAGATTACACATTTGGTCCTAATCCATGTTGGAGCACAAGAGATTAACCAACAAAACCGTCATCCAAGTGAATATTTGCACTTCAGAATAAAAAATAAAAAAAAGTTATCACGGCCCAGTTGGTGGAAACTATTTGCCACAATAAAATCCAGGATATTCATAATGAAATCAGAAAATGGTTTTAATACTCCAAATTCACAATACAATGATGTCAATAGCAAATACTTAACATTTTTTAAAGGTCTATCAAAGTAGCACTAACTAACAAGATCAAAAACACCATTAAAACTGCAGGGTCGTGATCACAGATTAGTCTTGGTCAAGAAACATTTTTAGCCACAAGGTGGCAGGCCCCAATCACTGGTGATGGATGCTGGTTTCAGTTTACTGGACGCAGTGAAGATTGTCAACCTGTGAGCATGATACTGGTGTACAACACTGCAGTAGAAAAAAAGAAAAGTACAAAACTGAGCAAAGATTTGTTTTACTGTCATCTCCTTGTTCTGGTGCTAGCATCAGGTAATTAAAAACGCCACAGAGAGCGTGACTGGTTGAAACTTAGAAACAAGGGGCGATAAATGACAATTAAAAGAAATTAAGGATATCATCACTTCTTTATAAAGACGAAATTGGCCGGTGTCCTCTGAGAGTTTGCCAATAGAGTCATTATAACCGCGTTGGCAGAACAAACGAACAAGAGATAGAACGTTCTTAAAAAAAGGATGGTAAAAAGCATTCTTAAAGCAAAGCACAGAGTTTATAAGGATTGTGGATTGGCGGTCATGCACCCACCTTCGGACACACTCATGGTTTACCGTGCCATAATAGTCTGGTTCTCAAGACTGTAATCTGAGCTTCCCAGACTGCCACCTGTGTTTGTGGATGCAAAATACCATAATACCCCATGAGCACTAAAACATGATGTGTTAAGACATTTAAAAAAGGATAAAGAATACAAAGACAAAACAGCAGAAACCCTCCCAAGTAGCATATCACCCATGTCCACCAAAGCTTCCCCTCCAATCTGATGGATCCTCAGCAGTCTGGGCCCTTGTGCTCCAACGGGGCGTGGATGGAGATCTGTGTCCGTTATATTTGTGTCATTGTTGGACATGGTACAGAGGAAGGATGGGAGGATTGGGTGTGAAAAATGTCCGACTGAAGGTTGTCCCTGTCTCCTCCTGAGGTGATCAACTCATGCACTGACAGCGTCCTTCTCCTTCTTGTCACTGTCTTCATGCCAGGTGAGACGTTCTTCATAGAAGGCTATGACAATCTGCGGGCACTTGTGGTTGGCGTCCTTAGCAAGCACAAGATCCGCCTCATCCGAGTCTTTCCTGCAAGAGATAAGAACACAGTGCCATTATTATGGAATCAGAGCGGCGATTTGGGTACGAAGCCTGCTTTTCTAACCTTTAGGCCACACCTTATCGTGCTCCTACTTTACAAATAACAGTCCTATATAAAGCATAATTTAAATATAAAGTTTATTAGTTTATGTAAGGCAATGACTTTACTTGCTTTGTAAATCCTCCATTCAAATTACAAATCCAATCAAATCCGTGAATGGAAGCTTGACCAGGCAATAGGGAGGACGTACTACACGTTTTTACAACTAATACAGACTCCTTATGTCATTCGAAACATCATCAGTAAACACCATGAGGTTGGAATATCACACTGAAAGGTTATATATTGCTGAATTCTAGAAATTTTATCTACAGAAAGTGATAATTTACTGACCACTTTCATATAATACCAAACAGAGAACAGAACTGAAATAGCAAACTTCATCACTAGGTGTCAGACTTGACTCAGCAGCCGTTCTGAGCAGATTATAATGAGACAACGATTAAGAATGTGGCAACTCCAGTCCAATTGGTGGCAGTAGTGCACCTCTAAACTGGTTTTCCAACCACCAATAAAACAGCAGAAAAAAGAAGCAGAGGGAAGTGGCAGTACAATCAGCAGGACATGTTGAGTTTATGTCTCTCGGTTCCCCTCTTTACTCTGCTTCAAAATGTCGCCATATTAGTACACTTTCAGTTGACAGCCATGCTGTTTAAATGGGCAATATAATGTTTCTGCAGGCATTCGTTGTTCTCTGCCAGCCAATCTTCACCGAATATATTGAGAGATGTAGTATGGGCCAAGGAAGAACTCATATTTTGGGTAGATCTGTTTAACATCGGGAGTTCCCCTCTATAAACAGGATAAAAACAAAAGCTTGCCACTCCTCAGTGGAATTCCAGACTAAGGCTCACTGTAAAACCATTACATCTCAAATCATTTAAACAACACATCCAAATCTAGCAACTTTGTGGACTTTCCAAAGCCCTGCAAGCGAAAGACGAACCTTCACTGTGGTCAGTGTGGCGTCTGTCATAGACCTGCATTAACAAGATATTCTGTTCCTCCCAACTTGTTCTGTAAGTGATAATCTTACATGGAAATAACTGAAATCACAGCACAATTGTTATTTTGTGTCATGATTTTGTTGCAACTGGGATGGGAATACATACCGATTATGCAATTATAATTAACTTAGTTAACAAGCAGTCAGGAGGGGTCAATGTTTTTTGTTCCCTGCAGGTTCTGAGTTTCTTGCTGAGTGCCACTTCAATGTTTCATGTTTGAAATGGGTTCACTTGATATTGATATTAAGATTAGAGCTGCCAGCAACAGACCGCCACATTGTCTACCGCCGTCGTACTGCAACCACGGGTTATATGTTAGTCATTGTGGTTGAAAGTAACGAGTCATTTTTCTTCATGACTGGCTCAGCTTAGTTGTGACCATGTAGAAAACACATTGAAGAGTAACTAAATGCTATCTAAATTCACAAGCATGTCACTCACCAGAGTAATTATCTCCGGTGGATTTCTGCCTGCAGGTTGTTTTTGGAAATTGTACAAACATTTACCAGGAGATATTAGCACAGTCACACAATATCAGTCCTGTGTTTTTACAAGCTACTATTTCTTTTCCCTGAATGATGCGATCTTTGTCGCTTTCATAGCTTGAGAGTGGATGAGGAGGGATAGAGCCTATTGTTTTGCAAACATGTCTAAAAGCATCGCAGATCAATCATCTACTGCACACGTCTTTAATGCAGTCTTCAAGTGGACTCCGGAAAGTAGTATAAATAAAAGTACGTCACATGTACAGTGTCCATCTGAAAGTATACATTTAGCTTCAGGGGGCCTGTCTTTGCCTTTGCGTTCATCCGTGAGGTATTAAGCACAGGTTGGTGTTGCAGGTTACCTGTTATTTTACCAGAAAGTGTAATAATGAAAAAATGGTTTGGCTTGCTTTGCATAAAAGAAAACAATTTTAGGTTTACACCACATCGGCATTACCGGAAATCCACTCCACAGTGCACTTGCGCCTAAAAAGGCCAAACATCTCGAAAAAAGGCAGTCATATGCATAGACTGAGATACGCAAGAAGAGCTTTTAAAAATACTGATTGATTGAACATTGAGCATCATTTC
>CAAKHC010002420.1:34546-49167 GCA_901007825.1 Macroramphosus scolopax
GAAACATTAAGTCACCACATGAGTCAGTCGCTCCAATGATCTTCTCTGGCTCAAGTCCTCTCTCAAAGCCACGTGCAACTAGAATGTCATCCTGAAAGACAACAAAATACTGTTTAGATACAATGGAAAATAAATTCACAGTGAAAGTTTAGCCATTTCAACATTTTATGTACGTTCAAAACGGATTTTACAGGGAAAGGATGACAGAATTTTACAGGCTTCTTAGAATACACACCTTTTAACAAATTCTCTCTAAATTTTTATGCTTGTAAATTCAACAATTCCCTGTAAATTCAGCTCCAACACAACAAAAGATTTGTGCGCCAAAAACCAGTACATGTCTGAGCAATTTAATTGACCAAATTTGAACGAAAGTGTGTCCATGTAATTTTATGAAATAAAATATACAAGCTTTTCTCTCTTCAATTTTAGTCAGTTGAATCTATAAATGATAATAAAAAGCTTCTGATTATTCATTTTTTAATAATCGAAAGCTATTTCATCAAATCAGCCATGGAGTCGCAACTGCGCAGCAGGAAAAGGTTGACAGGAGATTTGACCTCATACATGCTAATCACTAGCAAGTGATTTGTTGTTTTCAAAAGGTCATAAACATACATTTCCCTTCATCTTCAGTGTATACTCTAATGGCATTAATAAAATACCTACCTCTCTTTTCTTTTTGGGTTTGCTTCCACCCTCCTCCTCTTCATCATCATCAGAGCCCCTCTTCTTTGAGCCACTGGATTCTTTGGAGCGTCCTGTGGAGCCTGTGCTTGATTTGCTGCCACCGCTGCTTGGTGTGGAGCTTCCACTTTTCTTGTAGTTCTTCATGAACTCTGAAATAAGCTCAGGGCAGTCCAGATTCTTCTCTGGTTCCCATGTGTTGTGCTTACTGAGAAGGGGTACAGTAGAGCATGTCAATACCAACATAAACACAACATTAAAACAGCACAAGCACCCAATTCTTTAAACCATCATATGGCTACTACGATATCAGTCGAAATTAAGGTCTATGGAATATGACAGTCTCATGTGGTCCTGATCAGACCTGGGTGATTCAGATAGACGCCACCAAATTAAACTTATCATTAGAAATGGGGATTTGCCTCATCAAGGCAGTGATGTCCCTGTCAGCTAGGCTAATGTTTACTAAAGTACCAACACGTTTTACTGTGTAGAATCCTCTGCAAGTACACTAAAAAATATAATCAATACCGGTGACATACAATACGTCTTATACTCATCACATTGTAAGGTTACATTCATCAGCAGTGGTTCTCTTCCAAGAAAAATTAGTGGTTAGCAGACTAGCAGAGGAACAACTTACTCTGAGTAGCCCTTCCACTTCAAGAAGAATTCTCCCCTTCCTTTCACCACCCTCCTGTCCAGCACCTTCTCCACAACATACTCTTCCTCGTCGGAAGATGAGGAGTCGTCTTCACGAGACTTTTTGCCCATTGCAAAGTTTGTAGCAGTAACGTTGCACGACGCTGCCGCAGGCCAAGGCAACTTACCTGTAACGTTACATGAGACTACAATCACTAATGTAAATGAAACAACTCATTTGCAACGTTTTATGTTAACAGATGTAGGAGGCTCACGGTAACAAAATAATGCCCTTAATATTTGTGGTAACCGGTCAGGATCTTGCAAGGTAGCTAGCTTACGATTAGCTGGAGGATAACGCAGAACGTTGACAACAATGTCGTTTCTTCAATAGACAGCGGACACGACAAGCTGAAAATGGAATAACCTAACGTTACATTTTCGTAAAAGCGACTATTGGTTAGTCCCCACTCGCTAATATAGCAAAGGGTCATGCGGCTTTACCAGAAAATTCAATATATGGTGCTAAGCTATAACCCACTTGGTAATCAATGGACAGGACAGGAAAATTAGCTAACGCGATAGCCTAAAAGCTAACACTTCAACGGGCTAATGCTAGCTAACAAACACGCCAATAAGAATGATAACGTTTCCGTTACTTGAAGTAGCATGACGATATATGGTGTTCATGCCATCCCTTACCCTTCAAATGCGAGGAAATACGATTTTAACCAGAATCCTGCTGCGACAACGCGTGTCTTTTGTAGACCTCTAATTTATGAAGCCGCAGCTAGGGCTAAGTTAGCATCTAGCCAGATCACATAAAGATGATGTGCGCTTGACGGTACGTAAAAAGCGCGCGTTAAAGGCTCACAATGAATGTACCCGCCCATCAGTCAGCTGGTGACCTATTTATTCAGCTAGCTCAAATGGGTCTGCCGTGTTTTTTGGTCAATCATTCAACAATTTTGACCCTGATCATAATCAAGTTATATAATTTGACTTACTAGACAGCAAAATATTTGAAAAATCGTGTGTATGTCAGGCAACGAGGGGAGGAACATTGGAAATGCAGCACCAGGAAACAGGCAACCCCACCCCCAAATCCCCAAAAATCAATGATGATTGGGGATCTTTCGTTTTGCTGTGCCGTATACTTTGTAGCTTTATCAGTAGAAGTAACATTGTTGTGTCCTTCATCTGCATTTTTGAACTCACTGTAAATAAACCTCAACACATTCCAATATTCTGTATGAGTAGTGCCCATAACCTTTTATTTTTTTATTTTCAGGGAATGCAATGCACGCCTACCGTCAGGGTATTGGATGTTAATAATGATTGACTGAATTTTGGCCAATCAGAATCCAATAAGGAATGACGACAGACTGCAGCGGGAATCACTGACCAATGGCTGAGAGGGAGAGGTGTATCCAGTGCTATTTATTCTACTATTGAATAAGAGTGTGCTCAGCGTCTGACGCAGATCGTCTCCCTCCGGTCAATTTACGAGGAGTCGTCAGAGTTTTACTGCAAGATGTCTAAAGATGTAAGTAGCAGCAACTCAAAGCTTCTCATTTCTTTTCGGCATATTAGCTAAAACAAACCATGCGTTTCTTTCCCGACCGCTCAACGTCGTTGGGCGCAGGCAGCCCTTTTTGTTACAGCTGCAATCAAATATTGCAACGCCGCCATTTTATAGCAGCTGGGCCTCGTGGCCTTTTGTTCCTTGTGGTTTAGTAAACAACCAATACATCCATTTCCGTAAACATCCGACGGTGGTATTTACAAGCAATACTATATCGCGTCAATGGTCATGCATTTAGAGTTTTAGTCTATGGCAGCTGTTGAAATTACTCGACTACAAAACCGGATCTGCTAACGTGAGGTAATGGCGGAGATGTCTCCCATGGCCATTGTCGCTGGATACATTGTTGACTAGTGGTTCGATTCTCACAATAGGTATTGAAAACAAGCGCAGTGATGGTAATCGTAAGTACTGTTATGTATTAACCGAAAGCCGTACTGTTTATTGTCCAGATTCCACGTGAGCCCGAGCAGCTTCGCAAGCTGTTCATCGGTGGTTTGAGCTTTGAGACCACAGATGAAAGCCTAAGGGCTCATTTTGAGCAATGGGGGAGCCTTACAGATTGTGTGGTAAGTGGATTTACTGTAAAACCTAACCATATTGCATTATTTGCAGATATTTGTATTTGTGTACATAGGGTGTGGTGTGAAGATCGGGTTGATCAAAGCCTTTCCCTTTTTAGGTCATGAGGGATCCCAGCACCAAAAGATCCAGGGGATTCGGCTTTGTCACATACTCGTCAGTAGAGGAAGTTGATGCTGCCATGACTGCTCGTCCCCATAAGGTTGACGGAAGAGTGGTTGAACCTAAGCGAGCAGTTTCAAGAGAGGTATGGAGTTGGTGTTGGAAAAAAATAAATTAATCAAATGCTTAATGAGAAGGGGGGCAACATGCTTACAAATGTCTCTGACTACAGGATTCAAACCGGCCCGGTGCACATGTAACGGTGAAAAAGATTTTTGTTGGAGGCATCAAGGAAGACACAGAGGACTCTCACCTGCGCGATTACTTCACTCAGTTTGGCACAATTGAAGTTATTGATATCATGACAGACCGTAATACCGGAAAGAAGAGGGGTTTCGCCTTTGTGACGTTTGATGACCACGATTCTGTCGACAGGATTGTCAGTAAGTACCTGGTATATTCACTGTCGGAAAAGCATGATAGAGATAATGTGTTTCTAATTACTCTTCCCTCTCCGCCTCCAGTCCAGAAATATCACACGATCAACTCTCACAACTGTGAAGTGAGGAAGGCGCTCACAAGGCAGGAAATGCAGACAACAGGCATGGGTATGAGGGGTAAGCCTCTCTCAGGCTTTTAATTGATCTTGGGGCACAATTGAATCTTCCAGATTATGCAAAACCTGACCGTTAATGGAGTTAACCTTGATTTAACTGTCTCAGGTGGCCGTAGCGGCGGTGGCAGGCCCTATGAGTACGACCGAGGCTTCAATCAGGGTAAGGACCATAGCTTTTATTATAATTATGTTGTGATATGTAGTCATGAGACTGACCGTAGCATGATTTGGATATTTCAGGTGGCAGGGGTAGATATGGAGACGGCCCTTACAACTGTAACGGAGGTGATGGCGGCGGTGGTGGAAATGGAGGAGGTGGTAAGTAGACAATTTTTTTTGTAAAGGCTTGCTTTTTTTCCTTACAATTCTTTACTCAAAGTTGACTTGTTTTAGGCTATGGAGGTGGACCTGGCGGCCCTGGTGGATACAACAATGGCGGCAACCGTGGGTATAACCAAGGATATAACCAGGGTGGTGGTGGTGGAGGAGGCGGTGGCGGCTATGGTGGAAACGGTTATGAAAACAACGGTTATGGTAAATATTCTTGCCCTCCTTGTACAATGCTAAAATTTTAGTGTCTGCAATGGATAGTCATCTAATCTGTATAATCAATTAAAGGCAACTGTGGCGGAGGAGGAGGCAGCGGCGGTGGCAGCAACTACAACAACATGGGCCACTACGATCCCCAGGCCTCTAACTTTGGCCCAATGAAAAACAACTTTGGCGGCGGTGGTGGTGGCGGCGGCGGCGGTGGCAGGAACTACGGTATGAAAACCAGTCCACTCAGTATAGTATATTGTGCCTTTTTTTTTATACAGAGCCTGTGAGTAATCATCGTCTTTGCTTTAAGGTGGCTATGGGGGCAACTCAAACAACGGTGGATACGGACGTCCTGGACGATTTTGAATACAAAATGGTGAGTATTTGAAGCCATGTCTATTTGGCATCATAAAAACCAGAGTTTTGTAGTAACAGGAGATCATCGTACAGTGTAGATTAATATTTTAAAAAAAAAATCACTCTGGATCAAGGGTCATACAAAGTCAGTGCACAGTTAACAATGTTGTTCCGTATTGTTCAACAGGACTGAGTACTTAGGAGAGGAGAGCAAGGCGAGGAAGTGACAGCGAAGTGACAGGGCAGCTGCAGGTTTACCTCCTAAATCTGCTCAGCCAAACAGTTGTGGCAGGTTACAGCTGCTGCAAGAGGAGATGTACATTAGATAAACCATGGAGGGTCTTCATTTAAACGTTTTGTGTTTCTTCTGTGTTTCTGGAAAGCAAGCATTCCAAGGTTTTATGTAGATTTTTTTTTTAAATCTGGTTTTATTTGTAACTGCATCAAATCAAGCTGAAATAAACAAACCTTTTCAGTTTTTTTTAAAAAAAAGTCTTGTTAGCCTCCTTTTTAGCGGTTTGGGAAAGGGAGGGTTCATTATCAGGTGCTACACAAAGTCGGGATGGCGGACACATTTTTCATGTGGTGTGAGAAGCTCTAAAGGAAAAAAAAAAATACCTTGTTTACCTGCAGCATGAATGGGTGAGAAGCCACACACGTACTGAAAGCATACATACATTTTAAAATACTGGTTGAGGAATGAACGGTGGTGCACAAAATGCATACATCACACTTGGTACAGACTCTTGACCCTCGTGAGTTCTGCAAAGATCATCTGGAAGATGCTAGCTTACATGCAAAGTCTTTGAGGCTAGCCATGGAAGCCAGCTGAGGGAGAGAAGTAGCAAACCATCGCCAGGATCTTTGAAGCAGGGGAGAGTGAGAACAGAAGCCTGAGGCTAGCAGGCAGCAGCTACCAAAAGGCAGAAAAGCTGTCTGTAGGTAAGACCAGACTTCTCAACATACTGATAGTATAACTTGCTTTTGTCATGTAGCTGGTAGTAAGCTGTGTAGCCCAGTAATTACTTAATTTGTGCAAACGAATCTTATGACCTACACCAATGTTGACCGGTAAAATGGGCCTCCTAATTTCATAGTGGCCCCACAATATTGCATGCTGTGAACAAATGAAGCAGTATTTTTCTTTTTTTGTGTGAAGAATTGCTTTTTACTTGGTGCTTTTGTTTTCAGGAAACTGCATATGATCTGCGAAACCTGACATCATTTCAATGACAATGGCTCAATCAGGTATATATATGTGTATATATATATATATCAATACAACTTTCATATTCATATTCACGCTTCTTCCTCTTCAACTTGATTCCATCTTCTTGCAGGTTTGCTGTAAACGACGACTGCTGAAGATTTTAACTTTGAACAGGAGATTTTTACTTTTTTTTACTGTTTTTAATAAAGTATTTTTATACAAAGGACCTGTGTGGTGTGAGTCAATTCTAGAGCACAAAAACATCGATGTGTTAAACAGGTCTGAGAAGAAGTTGGCACAATAAGACGGGACATCTTCAAGTATTGAACTGTATCCACTGCTCAGCTTTGCTCTCCGTTCTGCAGATTTGTATGAGGAACCAAATAGGTTTTGCCGTTCGGCGTCTGTTGAAGGGAATACTCGTCTATTGAATATGGTTGTCCATTTTCATCTCTCAGGTGAGAGAAGACTTCTGTGTAGAGGTCTGTGAGGCGGCATTTAATAAATGCCAAGCTGTGCTGGAACTTGAGCCTCTCCTGTGCCAAATCCTCTCTTCGGGTCTGCAGTTGACCCAGTTCTCGTTCAAGGTGAATTATGCTCTCCAGCTTCCTCTTCCTGCAGTTTTGAGCTGCTACCTTATTCTTCCCCCTTCGTCTGATGTCCCTGACCAGAGCTAGTTGAGAATCCGTCAGGGTGTACTGAGTCAGGAGCTCGTTAAAGTCATCCACGGGCAGATTGATGATCTTTTCCATGGGGAAAGGGATCTTCAAAGCCATGGCCCGTCTCTCATCTCTGCTCTGCGGGCCAGGAGAGGAGATGCTGCCTTGTATTTTTGTAAACATATCATGCTGTGAGCTCCCTCTGCCGGGCAGTCCGGATTTATGTATTTCATCCAAAGCGGAGGCGTCACCCTGATGTGACCGGAGAGTCGGTGCATTAGGTTGTGAATAAATTAACGCAGGTTGGGATGAACAGTAAGGGGGATATGTACCCTGGTGTAAGTATGCATGACCCTGGTAGTCTGAGGGGTGAATACGAACCCTTCTGGTGAACTCAGTCATGCTGTCTGGTTCACCATCACTATATGTCACCACACTTTGGTGACCTTGGGTACTACCAACAGCATTATCTGGGGAGGCTAAAGATGGACTTGAACCCAAAGACAAACCAGAGTCTGACTCCAGATCATCCGCTGATCGAGTATATGAAATTTGTCCTTGTGTAGTCCACAGCATGTGCTGACTTTGACCCTGAGGAAGGCAGGTATTGACCCTTCTGTACCCATGACTGCTACCTGACATGTTCATCTGTTCTGGAAGAGACATGAGTGATGGCTGTGTGTGAGAGGACATAGGCAGCATTCTTTGATTGAGCTGAGACCCAGACTGTCCGTACATTGCCTCTGTGTCGCTGCTGAGACGTTGGCAGACACGTATGTCTTCAGAGTAACATCCATTGTAAGTGTCAGCAGTGCTCAGCTCACAAGCAGCAGGAGGAAGATCAGGATGGTTCTGAGCCATGTCGTATCCTCCCATAGGGGCCATGGGCTCCATGGTTTGGTACTGTGTTGTCTCGTAGGAGCCTCCATTAGGAGCTTCGAACTCCTGAAATAAAAAAGGGGCTATTTATGACAGGCACATTGGTGTATTATGTGTATAAGAGAAATAAAACAAAGCAAATGTTTCATCGCAGCTCGGCTTTCTCACAATCCAGTCGGTTTGCTTCAGAACATTTCTGTATGCCACCCATAGCTTAAGAGGGGCTGTGATCAGGTTACATCTGGAAACAGACTGGTATTGTACATTGCAGGGGGGCTGCGAGCTACATACAGCACTTGCCCCCACTCACAATCTCTTCATCCTACCATCACTCAAATGGGCTATTGTTGCCCACCTGCCCTCAGTTTGTTTTTAGTTTTTCAACACTGAGCACCACTTTCAAATTATTAACCAAGCATCAATTTCGATAGCATGAAAAGAACACAGTCTGTGTAGTTATACTGTATTGATTTTCATTTATGAACCATAGTTTAGCTGTTTTTGCTGGGACTGTTTTCCATGATCCCGCAAGTATAAGTTCATTTCCATCTGGGAACTACTTTTACAAGATGTCTTTTAAAACATGACAATACTATGGTAAATGTAATTTAAGAAAAAAAATCTGACTTTACTTTCAACCTGTTAACAATGCAATATTAACTACATTTATATATAGAATCCCTACTTGTTGAGGATTACTTGTGTAATTTTGGTAAATGCTCTTTTAATGCGTGAACTATCCCTTTGCTACTGTGAAAATGTAAATTTCTCCGTGTTGAGAAGAATAAAGGCTTTCTGATTCTGATTCTGATTCTGATTCTGATCTCGAGGCAGAGAACTTATTTGTATCTCTCTTACATGCAGCAGTAAATCCAGCCTTGATGCTGCCTCACTCTAGTTTTCCTTGACCAGGAGTTCTTTGCAGATGTATTTTATTTTATTTTATCAGTTGACCTGTTGGTGTTTTACTTCAAAGAAATAAACCGTTGTTGCACATTAGCAGCAGCAGCATGAGCTAGCTGCCAAAATGTCAGGAACTGAACAGCTTGATCTTGCAGACAGTTACCAGGGCAACACTGACAGTTCATGTGATGAATGACGTTAGAAAGATATGCATGGTATATAATATATTATTATACCTATTATTTAATAATAATGCACATAATACAATTGAGATTTTATTTTATTTAAAAACCTATTTTTCTGCAATTTCCATCATTTTTAGATCTAATTTGCTGATGCCCCCCTGGTGGCCCCCATGACACAATATACAATACCATTTTGCATTTCATATATTTAACATAGCTACAAATGTTAAAGCCTGACAGTTACCTGCAGCTCTGTGATGGCCATCAGTTCCTGCCACGCCACGTCCATCTCTATGTCCTGAGGAGCTCCATGAGACTTGGCTCCAGGGAAATTAGTGGAGGCTCCCCCACAAAGCCTGCCTGACGTGGCTAATACCTTTTAATAGAAAAGAAAATCATTGTTAACCCTAAAAGAACAGCAACACATACGTGTTCTCTCTTTTTCTGAATTCTTAGACCTACCTCACAGGTTCTCCTCAGTGGGAGAACATAGTTCGCTGTTGAACACATTCAGGACAGGCTCTTGCTGCAATAATTCAACCTGGTTTGGACACAGAACAGCTAGTTAATAAAACATGCCGTGCCTCTAGAATTCAACATCCTAAAAAAAGAAACAAGTACAAACTGTCTGAGAAACAGAAAGTCACACAATGTCCTGAAACACATTTTCAATACATACGGTCCGTTACATATCTGCAGACCGGCCGGTGCTAAATTATGACTGTTTGGGTGTTGCATAGTTTTTTAAGCGCACACGAAGGGTTCGGTACAGTTGAGTTGACTCCTCCCATCAGCTGTCCTGGGGTGCAGCTATGCCAAATCCTGATAAGACAATCTTCAGGAAAACAGCATGCTCGAGGCTACAAGACAGACTTGGGCCTGAAGGCTGCTGTGGACAATTTGGTGTGTGTATAACATTTTTCAACAGCTGTTGAACACTCTGGCCGCACCAATTGAATTGAAAACAATCAGTACTGAAGGTTTCAATGGCCGAGTGAAACAATGGTGTAAATACCAACCGAGTTGTGAAAACTTAAGTCTTGAATTCATCCATATTTCACACACTAATTCTGGCATATTGTAATGAGCTGTAATGATTAGGCTGTTTATCTGTTGGACGTTAGATAGAAAGTCCAACAGCTATTCAGATAACCGATTCACTGTTTCAGTAATTTTTTAACAGTTGATTGTTCCATCTAATAATTTGTAGTACACATTATAGTCAATTTAATTTTAGCTTGGTTGAAGATGATATTTGAAGATATCACATTGAATTGAAATTCTAATTCATCATTGTTCATTAATTTTTGATGACTTACCGGAGAAGCAAGGTAATCGGCAAATTCAGCAATGATTGAAATAACTGTGGCAGATGTAACTATTGTATATATACAGTATATGCATTCACACCCCCACAGTTACTACTGTATATATGTCAACGCATAGGCCTGCACAGTAATATACAACACAGACACATTGGCATACACTCAACCACCACTTCATTAGTTACACTTGTATATTATCGTCCAGTCCAACAGCTCTTTCATTAACTCGTCTTTACAGAGTCTTCAGTTTTGATTGACATTGACAGAGAGGATCTAATATTATTCAATTATTATTAATGAGGTTTTAGTTTGCAGTGAGGTTTAACTGGACTGCATTATATTGAGAGGTGGTACTAATAACTCAATAAATAAGAGAGGCAGAGTGCTAGAAACACTGACCCCCCCCATGACCTCACACATACACATAAAATATTGTTATTATGGTTTCGTAAAAGAAGAGTTCCTGACAGAGATGCTGTATTGGAAAGAAGTAGATTCTACAAGCGTACCAAATAAATTGGCTGCTGTGTGTCTATAGGTGTAAGCATTGCATGTGACTGCGCTTACATTGACAAATACTACGAACTGAGAGTGTGGGAGATTTAGTATTTATCGCATTTACTAAATGTGCAGAGTTGCCGCAAACAATTAGGTCCATCGTCATTCACATCAAATGATGTGAATCAATTAAAAAAAACGCAGATGTGAAAAAAAGTTACATGCAAAATTTGGTCAGTTTAAGTACGTGACATGTTTAAAGGCCAGGATGCACACTAAAAGTGAAAGTACACTTTTAATGAATTAATTAATACAGTCATGACAACAATAAAATTACATTGCTCATTAGTTTAGAAACATGATAAGTAATGCCATATTATCTAAAGTATTACATACATGTCAATCTATCATAATATAATGAGATTTGTAATCTCCCAAATTGCTTTAAAACGTGTGTCAAAATTTGAATGAACCTACCTGAGCAACATTCTCTGCGTCTTCAGCGGGTGATGAAGTTCAAACAAACTTCAGAATGTGAAGCGCAATCCTGGTGTTAAGAAGAAGAAAAACACTAGTCAGAGGCTGTCCTAGTCTGTCTCACAAGTGTTGTGCTAATGCTCACTGTTCACAGATCACAAGAAGTACAACACACGAGGCCGCTTGCTCTATTTCTTATTCAACTGTCTGTCTCTCTCTGCTCAGCTACACATACAGCCACTGGCATAAATGGGATGGCTCTGTGCAGACAAACGCAATCTTCCTGTAAAGCACCCACACCGCAATTTTTGGCATCCTTAATAGCACACTTGCACCCCAACCTCTAAATTTCCCCTTTTCCCACATGACAAACCACAAACCAACAGTCTGGCATGCATTGTGACACTCATTCAGTCAGTCCGCACTGGAGTAAGTAGAGATGTTTACAAATCAATAAAACTACAAGAAACTTTGATTCTAATTATGTGATGACATCACACATACATTGATATAAAAATTAAAAAAGCTAAGAGTGAGTGAAAACAGATGTTTGTTTTTTGTCCTGACCAAACCGTACGAGAAGAGTGTCCTTTCAAATCCTCCCAAATGAAAGGTACGAGGAGTGTTACATGGAGCACCTGGAGTCAGAAGTGGCGTTGCAGTGAAGGGCCCTGTTGAGGCAGGGGTGGGTCGGAGGCTGGATTGAGCCTTAGTTTAGTGGAGATGGAATGTACACCCTCCGACAGGTAAGAAAGACTACATTGTTCCTCTATCTGGCAGAGCAACCGCCAAGGGAGAGAGAGGAGCAGGGGGAGAATGGAGGGGAGCGTGTCTTACATAGCAAGTGACCATTAAAATCCTTCACTAAAAATCCCCTCATTGCGTTGATCTGAGACACAGTGAACTCACAAAGGCTTTGTGTTCTGTAGAAATTCTATTGTGTAACAGCTTTCACACAGTCCTTAATGGAGGAGATGTCAAATTTACTATTTTTTCTTTAGAGCAATACAAATTATCTTTCCTCTTTTTTTAAGTGTCAGTCTTTCTCATAGTGATTTAGCTTGTGTCCATTTTTGATGCATCTTTGGATGACACATTTGTGATCGACAAGGTCACAGTCTATGCTGCAAAGGCTTTATACAGCATGCTAATGTACATTCATGTTTCAATCTAGCCCATTCTGAAAAGGGAAATGTTTACGTCATTTGCATGTAAAACTGTTGCATTGTAAGTAAGTGCTTCTACCAAGAGAAGAACCAAATTCAAATACACATTGTCTATTCTACAACTATGTGAAATGGACTGACCGGGCAGGAAACCTGAGTGAGGCTTAACGACACTGGAAACTAGCTTGGAATTTTTAGTATGGACGCCATGGCAGTGATGAAAAGATCGAAGATGAGGTTAACAGAGGAAGTTAAGAGAAAAAAAGGAGACGCGAGATCCGTAACGCTAGCAGCTAGCAACTGCATTTTAACAAAACTTCTGGGAGTCCAGATTGAGGGAAAACAAGATCCATTTGCAACTGACATGCTAGTCCGACAGTTATCAGTTTTTCCTGTAAAACAATGTTACAAGTAGTGCGGTACTCTCTCATATCAACAGAATTATTTGCGCCAGCATCCAACTCCTATCAGTTGTGCCAAGAGACGCCACTGTTGCGAAGCACTACTGTCCTGCTGCTTACATTTTTTAACACCAATAAACAGGAAACAAGTCATGAGGCTAATCTCTTAAAACTTCAAAAATCTATAATTTACAGTACAGATTAAAGCTGTAACACTGTCAAGATAAAACTAATGTTCAGGCTTGAGGTTTATAATGCTGGTAGTAAACAACAAGAGACTTCAGTGAAGCAATATGTATTTCATAATTATGAGAACATGAACCATTTTTCTGGCCTATTACAATATAATATCTCACTGCAACATTAATCACAATGTTTTTTTTCTGTCATTGTTCTCAGATGGAACATGTAGGTGGCTGACAGAGTCAAGAAAGGTGAATGTCTACCAGGAATCAAAGAGGGGACTTCCCAACCCGAGTTCCTAGCACCCAGCCCCTGACTCAGCGTGCCAAAGAGCACCCTGTTATTACTGCGACCACAGTGGTTTTGAATCTGGACACAGTTCCCAGGTCAACGCCCACTTCTCTGTTTGTGTTTGTTGCTTCAATTAGTCTTTGTGATCTCTGCTTTCCAGCTCGCAGAAACTCTCAGGGATTGTTCTGAACGTGTAAAGGGCTTCGGACATGTTGTCAGGGAACTGCGAACAGCAGACTCACATTGGCCTGTAGTCTCTTATTGAGGGTTTTATTTGGATATGTTTTATTAAAGATTAAATTAGTGTTCAAAACATGTAACAGTTTTGATTTTCTTGAGTCCTTCTGTTTCCATGTTTTGTGTTCATGAAGGATAAACAAATGTGACATCATTAGTCTTCTTCTCATATCCAGACAGTTGTATCAGACATGAGCGGGAAAACCACCTGGCCAAGAAACAAAAAGAGTGTGTGCCTTATGATGTGGTATCAACCAGGGAATATTTTTGGAGTATGTTTCTGGGAAAGGGAAAAAAAAAGGAGGTCAGATGAAAGAGTATTACTTTATTTCTTCTTACATCATATTGATTATCATCAATCAGGAGTTTGAATCTGAAATATTTCTATCATATTGATTTATATATCTGAAAGTGTATGTATTATTTCTATTCTAATGCATTGAAAAAGTTCAATGCATTAGTGTTTAGCTCAGCTACTATTTGTAATGCCACTGTGGGTAAAATATCCTAAACTTAATGAAACATTGCAAATATAAAGGATTTGTCAGTTCAATAGTTCATGTTGAAGTACTGATGTTAATAACCATGTTGAAGGTGCATCACTAGTGTTTCCTTTTTATCTCAAATATTGAATATATATATAATATTTTTTTTAAATGAGCAAAAAAAAATCTTTATTGCACACAATCCGTTTGAGAGCGATTGTAGATGTAGATATAGGATTAACAGATGTCATGATGGTCACACGTCAACACGCAAAAGAACAGTAAATGAGGAACCTGAACATGCAGCATCACTGTACCTAATGTCTCAATAAGGGATGTGCTTATCTCAAGATGGGTAGATATCTATTGCAACAATAGCATTGAATTTCTCAATAGTTTTCTGATGTTATCTAATTCCTCTATTTATAAATCCACAAACATGGTATAGTAAAACAATAAGAAAATACTGTATACAAATATACTACTAAACATTTTTAGGACTGCTGTAATGCAGTTTTTGTGTACATATGTATGCATATATAGATGTATTTGTGATTGGCCCCAAGTATTTATAACAATGAGGCTGGTTGATTATAAAGAAGCAGAGAGGA
>CAAKHC010002421.1:0-27728 GCA_901007825.1 Macroramphosus scolopax
GGGGGGGGGGGGCGTGGGGGGGGGTGGGGGGGGGGGGGTGTGTGGGTGGGGTGGGGGGTGTGTGTGTGTGTGTGTGTGTGTGTGTGTGTGTGTGTGTGTGTGTGTGTGTGTGTGTGTGTGTGTGTGTGTGTGTGTGTGTGTGTGTGTGTGTGAGATTGCCTCCTGCTGGGCCAGCTCTACCTTCAGTCCATCCTCCAGAGGTCTCCTTCGACGCTCTCAAGCCCCCGGGCCATCTGCCGGGAGCCTCGTACAAGCATAACAAGTGAACAACAACAACAACAACACACACGTAGACTCAGAAGGAAATAAATACATTTCCTTTTTTTGCCGGCATCTGTTTGTCTGTCTGTTACTGGTATTATACAAGAGGTGTGCCCTCTCCAAGTGTCCGTGTGACAACACTATTGCACAAAACAGGCCACTCCTGAGTGAAACTCCTACAGAGGCTTGCGGTAAAAGCTGTCACAGCACCTCCATGTGTTCAAGACAACACTGACAAGACTAGAAACTTTCTGGACAAACCCTGGCAACTTTCCGAAGAAGAAAATCCATGGCTTACTGGGAGAGGCACATGTCTACTACAGAAGCTTCAGTCCATATGGAAGATGGCAGACTTGAAATAGCACACAAGACCACAACAATCAAGCTTTACATTTTATTAGTAAATCACTCAAATACACGTACGTACTGACAAATACAGTGTTTGACACGTTACAGTGTAAATAAAGGTAGGGACATTGCACATAAGGAACGAGTTCACCAGATTTTTTGACTGTTTCCTTTCTCAGGTCGATTTCACAGCAACAGCAACTTTATTGAACTTGCCAAGAAAATCTACAAAATCTTCCGCTATTTAAAACCGAGCACATATTGAGTCATGCTGCTTACAGGAATGAATGCCTCATCGTGTCTCGTCTGCCTTGGCGGTAGTAACAACGTCAATCTTAATTCTTGGTCATAGACACTAAAAATATACTGCCACATTTGAAATAGTTTGCCCTCGAGTCACTGAACTGATCAAGTGTTAGATGGTCCTGGTGACTTTAACACATTTTATTTTGATGAAGTTGCATATGTGCAGGAGGTTTGTGAGGATGCAGGCAGGCTCGCTGATGTGGAAATCTAAACTGATGACTGTGTAGTAAAGTTTGGAAGAAGGTCATCCCAAAGTTAACCAGTGCACTGAAGCATTGGGATGAATCCACCGAGTCCGAGTGAAAGTGCATGCAAATCTAAAGAAATCGCTGAAAATGGCCTTGGAAAATTTACATAAGTACGTTCTCAGCAGCTCTATGAATCCTATTAGGCTTTGGGTGGAGATATGATATGGCACACAAACGTCAAGCGATCGCATCCTCATTGGCTCTCCTGAACTGCTGAAGATGGTCTATATGAGTTTCCCATCTCTCACAGCGTTTCCATTCCCCGCACACTATCAGAGTTTTCTGATGGTGTAATAGATATTTTTTTCACTCATAAATTATTCATATGTGTTTACAACTCAAACACGTATCTGCTGCAGAGGATACCGTTGTGATGAAGACTGCAGCTGAAAGACGGAACTTTGGAGTAAAGTGGGTGTCTGTCCGAATAGAGTTGAGCAATGAATGAAGAGGACAGATCTGAATTATTTATATGCTGTCTACCTTTTCATTAATCTAGGAGAACTAAAGGGCTCCACCTCTGCAGGAGTTAATAATAGCTCTTTTAAAGAAGTAACGGGACGGACCAGAGCTCAAACTCATGAGTCTCGGAGCACTGCGGGTGTTGGCTGCTTCTTCAAATCACTAAGAATAGGTGTAGGAGCTGCATTAAAGGGAGTTATCAAGTCCGGCTCATTACAGCGGCCACTGCATTAATTGAGCCTTAATTGCCTCGGTCTGAGGATGAAGTGAAAAATGTCATTCATTAAACTCCAAAGAAGAACTGAGAGCAGAAAGTTTAGTCGGTCCTTCTTCCTGTGTGGATCATCCAGAGGTGACGTTTTATATTTAAACATCACATAGGAAATAACTAGGTTCAATCTTGACCAAACTTATTCAACTTTCCGGCTCCACTGTCAGCAATCTAGTACAATCAATAAAACAGTTTAGGGGATGTATATCAATGTATTCTGTTATGAGATATATCAGCAACATGCCACTCATGCTGTGGGTTGTATTTCCCTGATAGATTCAGCTCTTGAGAACTAAGTCTCTATGTTTGCAGTGATAAAAACAATCAAACATTTTGAAATGATCGCAGTGCTTAGTTGGCTTTATCACATTAACCTCTCTGCTGCCTGGGAAACTGTTCACTGTGATTACAGAATCAGTCGATATAATCAATGTGCAACTTGCAGCACTGCATCTTTAGGTAAATCCTTTGTCCCAAACCACCGAGGCTTTTCTTAACATTTGATGTTCAAAGTTATTTTGCAGCTGTCCTCCTCTTACTTCTCGACATCTTTTGTGGCTGCGCTTTGTGATCTGCCTCTTGTGGCTGACACCCACTCTGGAAGAGAATTGATAACAGCTTGAGGATTAACTTCAGTGATGCACCACGTGTGTGTGTGTGTGTGTGTGTGTGTGTGTGTGTGTGTGTGTGTGTGTCCTCAGCTAAAGAATGACGTCACCAAAGGACGAAGCTTCGTCCCCAAGTAACACTGGATGTCAAAGAAGCACGGCTCTGGAGGATATTGATTATTATTAGTGTTCATCCCTTGTGAATTGCATTTAGCAGAGCAGAGATCCCAAAACTCCCACTCCGGAAGCTATACAGAAAGATTAACTTGCTCCATAGAAAGGTCAACGGCAGCAGCTGCACACACCAAATATCAGCTGGCAAAATGCTGCATGCACCTCTGCTCAAAAAACTTTGATTTGGTCCTCAGGCTGAAAAGATATTGCAAAGCTACAAATCAGTTTGGTTCTGGTACAAGCAGCTCGTTAGTTCTTGCTGGAAAACCGTAACTAAATATTTCTCCGTATATGAATGTCTTTGTGTACATAAAGCATCATTAAATCTTCCAGTAAAGAATTGCTTTATCATGTGCAAATTTTTATTGCCTATCTGTTGATGCCCGTGGGAGATATCGCCGTCAGAAACTCCCAATATCTCAGACTTTAAATGTAAAATATAAAGCCAACACAAACATCATCACATTATAAACATCCTCACATTCAGATGCAGTATAAGCAGCAGACTAGTGATTGTATGCAGATGGGTTTGGAAACTGAACAGCAGATACGGACCACGTTCAGTGTGTGTAACCCACCTGGGTGCAGCCATTGTTTCCAACATTACTGGTCATGTGAGAGGCATTCCCATGAAAGTCACCTTCTAGCCACTCTGTGGGAATAAATCTCTAAACAGGCATTCATATCATATAATTACACACAGGATTATAGTTGTGGTAACCTCTTACATGTTTCAGTAGCTGCTGTGGTTGCATCCTCATCAGTGGATGTCCCAGAGACCTTGGTAAGTACAGGTCACCAGGTCGGTCGTAGCACACTCTTTTCTTTTTGTTCTCCGTGTCTTTTAAATACGAGATAAGACAGGACTGAGCAGCTGGGATGTCAGTCCCTTTAAATATCACATTATAAATATCTCGTTGTCTCTCCATCCATCATCCATTACAACAGTCTCAGTCTCTGCGGGCGAAGCTTTACACCTCCCTGGTTAGGACAGAGAAATATCATATAATACAGTTATATTTCAAAGACGAAATCATCCTCTATATTATATAATTACACTTGAACTGCATTCATATTTATATTCTTATATTCACAGATTATTGTTGTGCTGCACGTTACACCCTGACACTAACTGAAATAAGAATAAAAAAGCCCCACAGCTGCTTCCAGTGTCATTATGTAATTTAAAGATGCTAGAAAATATTGTCATTGTTATTATCTTAACCTTTAAATAAGTGTGTCCTCACCTTGCACTGACATTCGCTGCGTTTCCCTGCACCAGAAGTAAGAATCTGCCAGGATTCAATCAGTGGGGAAGAGTAGGATGCCCAACTTCCTTCACCATGTAAGCAATAAATGTGGAGGCTCCATGCATCCCAAATGGCATGACAAATGCTGATGACTCATGGCTTAAGAGCCGGAGAGACCTGCACCACCTGTTTACCAAGCGATGCCTACCGATGCCAGCACCACGGTGGCTTCCAGTTTGGGTGCAGAACTGATTTTAACCGGCATCCTGCGTCTAGTCAGTGGATAACAGCCTGATCTGCAGAAGATAAATGTCATCTGTTATGTCGAGTATAGCCACAGCCAAAGAACATGTTCTTAAGAACATGCTTTTTCCACAATAAGACAAATTAACTTGAAAACATTCAAATAAACATTTTTTTTATCAATATTCCACTGTAATGCTGTAGGTGTCGCTTGTAGTGACTCTGCAGTCTCATTCAGCTATTTGTGGCATCTTACTGTCTGGCATCATTCAGCCGCAGCAGGCAGCTGTACTTCAATTAGGACTTTAAAGAAAACTCCCTGTCTGCTACCTGTTGAGCAACAAAAAAAGACAGACAGACGTTATCACGTAGTTGGTAACCACAGTTGAGTCGTTACTGCATGTTGGCCCCTGGAATGCTGGTGATCAGGGTCAGGAGCCTCTCGCCTCACCTGGACCACAGCACAGGCTCGTCTGCTGCTCTGCCTCCACTAGGTTTTCCTCAGTTTGAGAAGTCGTGACGTGGAAGCCGAAGTGGGGAGACGTCACACCAGTAAAGATCACATAACTCGCCTTTTTTCCTCTTCATAATAACCTCTCTCTGTTTAAGCTGATACAGTTGCTGCAGCTTGTGTTCCTGACTGCAAACTAAGAATGAATCCAACCTACTGAAAGTAACTCAGAGCAAAGTAATCTAAAGTTCACCCGACAAACATCTAATACGTCTAAAGTATTAACACCAGTTCAAAGCTCCCGGTCTGATGTGGCAAGTGAAATATTCCTATAACATATAAGTAATATCTAAACTGTTTATGTTTAATGTATATATTCATTCCTTTCATGGGATACAACTGACGAGAATGTGAAAGAGGGAGTGTAGCTGTCAGAAGCAGTGCATGATGGTAACACCGGGAAGTGCGGCTATTAATTGAATCACTTCCAGGAGCTGCACTGGCTTTCAATACCTCTGTTTAACTGCTGTGTCACGACGGGATAATCACCTCTGTTCACCATTCCAGCCATTCAACAGGCCTGCAGAATACTGGACTATGATTCTGCAGGCAATTTTGGTCGTTAGTTGGCAGAAAGATTGTGGTGAAATGAAATGAACCCCAGAGTCTGTGTGGCATTTAAGATAACTGGATGTAGGCTTTACAAGAGAACAATGATGTCCTGCTTCAAAGCTCTTTGATTCCAGCTCTGGCTGACACTCGTCCCTTATGTTCTCCTCACGCCTTGCAAGTGCAGTAACGGCATTCATGTGCCAGACATTTAATGGTTTTATCAATGTTCAGTCGAGACTCAATCGGATTATTAACAGACCATATCCGTCTGTAAAAAGGGCCATTTCACAGATTCTGTGTGATAACTAAATTATGACTGTATGCAGGCATTGGAGAACGCTCTTTCATCACAAGCTTTAAGCCTGCAGCCGTGTGCTGTTGTTAATAGATACACTGCTACAGTTGTCATGGGCTTCAGAAAATACTCTGCACGCATTATAACTGCAGTGAGCAGAACCTGCATTTCGAATGGATTAGCTAAACCAACGGTGACCACTCTGGATGAGCGCAGATCAACATTGTGCTTTCACATGACTGAAAGCAAGAAAAGAAGTAACAAATGGACACCATGGAGGCAGTGCTGAGCATCATACAAAATAGTGAAAGCAAGGTAGAAAGTGTGAGATTGGAATGGGGCTGAGGAATCAGTGTGTTTCACAGGATCGGTGATTGGCTGCGACTCTTCTGCTCTGCTGCCCAGCTGGAGCGGTGCGTAACGCTGGAAGCATTTCAGGTGCTAAAAGGAGAGTGAGCGGTGATGGCAACAGAAACTTGCCAAAGCCATCATTGATAAAGGGGGCTTTTGGGAATATGCAGTCCTGTGTGGAAACACAGGCCGATCAATATATGTGGTCAATAACCTTTAGCATCAATACCCTGTCCACCTACACAAAGGACAGACAATGTTTTCTCAGCAGTGCTGAGAATTAAAAATACTGTCCATTGGTATTGACAATATATAAATACTGTAAATGATTCCCTCTGGTATGAAATATATGAATTTAAAATCTTTAGTGTATATAACTTGAGAATCGATAAGATGCTTTAAAGTGCATTTCAGCAAAGCCTGCGAGGCAAACAGGGCAAAGACTCTCCATCTTACCACTTTAAAGTCCTCCTACACTCAAGAGATGCTTGTTGTTACATGGATGTTTGAGCCTCACTGTGCATAATGATGTACGAGCAGGATTTGTGTGCATGATATGGACACTTGAAGCCTCCAGTGATGGTGGTTATGGTGTATCATGACACATGTCTGGATTGGATCTCCCTTCTGCTCAAATGTATAAAATTAGATGCAACAGTTATAACATTGTTAAACTGAAGGCTCATCAAGTACAATACCAATCGATTAGTCCACCTTCAGGGCAAACTAATTACAGTTTATGTGCAGCTCAATTAGTCCTAAATTACCATCTGCCATTGCTAAGCATAGAGTAACAAGCCAAACATAAAACTGTGCAGCCGGTAGGCGCCGTGTTGTGCAGTGGGAGTTTCAGCCTCCATGCTGGCACGTCTGCCTCCCATGTCGGGGGTCTTGTATTCAAGTCCAGAGCGGGAGCTTGTTTACACAGTGAAGGTTACACTGAGGTCATTGTGTTTACTGAGCAGAGGCGACTACTTGAATATTCATAGATCATACGAATGCATACTGCTACTACATACTAAATAAAGGCACATATCTAGAGTTACATCTTAGCCAACTCACAGCCTGAATGTGTTTTTTCCCTGAAAGAAAAGAAAGTTACCGGCTCACTATCGACTCAAATCAGTCCAATAACAAGATTTCATGTCATGTTTGTTTCATAGAGACATTCCAAAGTCAGATAGCATTTGGTTCAGTAAAACAACCTCTTCTCTTGTGCTCAGGACAAAAACAACACTGTGACAACCAGATAAGCACATTTTGTTTTCTCTCCTGAGTGCATCTCATCTCACGGCACATGATTTAAATAAATCTGGGACCTGGCTTCTACAAGTGCTACGGTGTACAGTTTTGACTCTGCAGATTATCCTTCCATGACATGACTTAGAAACACTCAACTCTCCCTGTATTGTCTCATTTTAGGAGCTCAGTTGATTTGACACATGATACTCACATTTAACTGTGGTTGAGCTTTTAGATAAGCTTGCTTTTCATTAAGTACTTTTTTATAAAAGGAGGTCTTGACAAATGTGTATGAAAAATGGCTAGATAAATTACAAACATATTTTTTGTCTTACTGAGGCGTGTTGATAAGAAAACAAGACCCCTCATCAGGAAACAGGAACACACTGGAGATCTACTCAGGTACGAAGGAAAGAGTTGTTCAATTTCTCAAATATGGTTCAGGTGAATACAAACATACCCTCCTCCATTTAATGTTCATCTTACATAAAGACCGTTTTTCATTTGTCACGATGAATAAACAAATGTCTGATCACAGTGATTTTGTCTCTCGAAACATCTATCCAGTATCAAAATGATCTGTATCTCATAAATCCTTTTTAATTCTGCAAGTCAATAAAATTCAAGCTTGTACTGCCCTCTAGTGGATCGATCCCACACTGCCTCCTCCCACTGGGTTGTGATCAATATCTATAGTGCATAAATCTATTCAATCAAAATCAAATCGCAAAGCAATTAAATACTAACTTTTTTTGACAGAAAGTACTCAATGTTAATGCAATGTGTTGAGGAATGGAAAACAATGGTATGTTTACTGTATGTTAGAACATGATGTGTAGTCACACTATATTTCATTTTCAACTAGTTTAACCGGCAGTATAAAGTCTTTAAAAAACATGCCTTCTCATCAGGCTTGAGTTTGAGTCTTCCTGAAAACTTCGGTAAATATTTTGAGTAATTAATGTAAGCTCAAAGTAAAGGGATCCCATGGTGACCTCATACTGTCTGTGTGTGACATGATTTGTTGTTAGGTGAGGGGCCCATACACGGTGGGGCGCAGGGTCCTATCATATGATCCACTTGACCTGCCACAATCTCTCCAGCTGTATTTCCATCACTCATCTTTAAATGAATAACTAACAAGAGTTTCTTTGTTTTATATCTAAGGCCACCATCGCCGTATCTAGAGGTCAAATGTTGACCTATTTTTAAAGTGATCCGTAAACATTTTAACGACCCCATGATCCTACTTCCCAGCATGACTCTGAGAAGTTAATGTTGACCACTTCAGCTCTGAAATTCGATGTGCATACAGGGACAGGGAAAGTGTATGTGCAACCACAAGGTTAGTTACAGAATAGTTTGACCAGACAACTCCCAGAGGTCCGATACGACTTATAAGATAAGGATCAATTTGTGGTGATTTGATCAAATGCCAACTAAACTGAATATACGTTTGTGCAATTTAAGTGTAAATAGTTTTAAGGGGGTCACTGTGTCTCAAATCTGGTCAAATGCTGATTTTACTCGATACATTCACTATCCGGACTCCACTACCCAGCGTGCACCAGCGCTGACGTTATTTCTCACGATTGGCTGACGTGCCTCCGCCCCTGCGACGTTGCCCTCCCAGTTATCTGACATGTTGTACCGCAGAGCAGCTTGCTGACAAGAGTTTGGAGCTGTAAGTAAAAACACCATGGCTAGTAACGCTAGCATGAGCTGCCGTTTGTTAGAGAGACACACGCGTGTGACGAACGTCAGACAACTGTTGGTCCGGAGCGTTAATGGGAATATTCAGAGACTGTTCTCCGGCGCGACGCACATAGAAAATGAATTTGAACTTGGAGACTCGACTTCAGCTGCAACCAACTTCACAGCATCTCCGAAAACCAGGTCAAGACAGATGACGGTAAGACCCACTCAGAAACACCACTCACAAGTTATGTCGACGCTTTTCACCTTGCATTCCTCACCAAAGTTTAGTTACTGGTGTAGTTAGCAACTGATAACTGAGGCTCGTTGGGGGCTAAACATTAAACCGACGAGGCTTCAGTGTGCTGACTCGACTGGACTCGTGAGGTCAAGTAACATTAAGAGGTTTTCTTGGATCAACAAAATGCAACTTTTCACTGGTTTATTATCCTAAAATACAGTTACTGAGATGTTGAAATATTATTTAAACAATCACTCTTTGTTTATTCCTATTCTAACTATCTGAGTCGTAAATCAATAACCAGTCAATAGTTTGCTAATGTTGGGGACACTGATAAGAAACCAGTGGAGGTTTTGCCTCACAGTTGTCTCATGGTACCTATACCCAACCTCTGCATGGCTAAAGCTCTGGTATAGAGATTGTATGGGAGCTGGTACTCCACTGTTAACTATATAACATATTTCACATTGTACAATACAGTATTTTAATTACATTTATTACGCAATAATAGGTAGGAAAATAAAAACCTGGTCCACAGTAACTTTGATCTCGTGAAAACAAATAAATCAATCTGCACAAGATGAAAATAAATCTGACTTAAAGGAGGTTTGTTCATCGGAACACACTTCACTTTAATTAACTCTTCAGTTACAATAACTTCTCTGCACTTTATCACTGTTTGCTTGTTGTGACAAAGTGGCTGAGGATACACTATTTCCCTCCATTTTACAATCATTTCTATAATACCTTTCTAACAATACTTATTAATGGTTATTTGTTATACATTGTCTTCCATAAGTCTTTTCCATTCTCTTTCTTTACCAACATTTGTTTTCCGATAAACGAGGAGGCACTGCCCAACATCTTCCTGTAGTTGTACTCTGATGTCCTCATCAGTGAAGTCACTGGGTTAGACCAAGTGTGTGGGGGGGCAGGTGAAAAGGAATATCTATATTTCTTATATTGATTATTATTTGTTGATGTGTGGGGCAAGTGTTTGTTGTATGGAGGTCATGTGACGCTACTTTTAAGTCATTTAAAGTAATGTATTTTACCGTCCACTCCTAGTTCTCCTAAATCTCCGGCCTTGATGTGGATTGAAATAACTTGTATACCTAAAGATGCTTGCAGACTTGTGGCGGGAAATTAGTTATAATGCAAGATTCGTTGTGTTTGCATAGCTGGCCCCCTGAGGTGTCATCGACAGGGTGAATGAACTAGGAACTATGTTCATTAAGTATTTATGGGTCTATTTTTAGCAGCAGTGGACTTGAATATCATCTTATAAGTACAGTTATTAATGTGATGAAAGAGAACAACAGGATGTCTGAATTAGGATTCAGTATAATGAATCTGTGAATGAACTAACTGTGTCCACCATGCTGACAGGCCTTTGTACTGAACCTTCTGACATAACAGCCACTGTTGACAGTCAAAGGTTGTGAGCCATTAACAAGGCCAGTGTAACTCCTGCAGTGAGATGGACTCAGTGAAGCCTTTTGATTTGTTTACACTTTACTTTACTTCAGGATGAGCATCCTGTTTTATCTGACCAACATTCAAAAGCCCAAAGATCTGCATTTTACAAGAAGCATCGAAAAGTAAATGTTTGTCATTTCAGCTAAGCATTAAAACATTGAATGGATAATTTTCTGCTGATCTACATTGATTTATGCTCCAGCCTCAGGATGATCATGAAGCCCTGAGGTTTGCACCTTGCAAAGACTCTAAATGGTTTAACTGTCTTTGTATGCAGCGGCACAAATTCAGCCTCAGACACAAACAACATGAATAAGAGTAAAATCTATGGAATGTGAACGTTAGAAATCTAGCTGTTTTATGTCCCAGTATTGCAGAACAACACCCGGCTTTGTGAATGTTCCCTAGTTATCAGCTGTCTGCATTTGGCATCATTTCAGATTCTTTTCCCTGTTGTCTCTGTTTTCTGCAGGAGAGGCTGAGAGAACACAACATCCCCTTTTCGGCTTTCTTGACGGACAAGTTCGGTCGGAGGCACAGCTACCTGCGCATCTCCCTGACTGAGAAATGCAACCTGCGCTGTGAGTATCTGTTCCCATTGTGTCATGTTAAAGGTGTCTGCAGCTTCTGTCGGACGTTTCCCTGCTGCTGACATCACGTTTAGTAACCGTTTTAATGCTTTTCCTAGTAAACAAACACTGACTGCTGAGCAGAAAGTTACAGTATGTCATCAGTATCTTGTTGCTGTTTCACCCCCTCCCTCACCTTCAGGTCAGTACTGCATGCCAGAAGAGGGGGTGAAGCTGACACCACGGGGCCAGCTGCTATCCACCTCAGAGGTTCTGACCCTGGCCCGCCTCTTTGTAAAAGAGGGGGTGGAGAAGATCCGCCTCACTGGAGGAGAACCCCTCATTAGACCTGATGTGCTGGATATCATTGGTGAGTACAAAATGAAGGTGATCGGCTCGTCCTGCCAGGAACAGTGTGGCCTCAGATTTGAGTTGAACTTCCTTTATTTTGGCAATCGACCAAGTTCTTTCAACATTTGGTATCCAAAGCTGTGTTTCATTGGTTGACCCCCGTGTCTTGATGAGAAGATCTATGGGGAGATAAGTCACTCCACAGCTGTGAACACAGTCTGCTGACCTGTTGCAGCATTCATGAGATTTAGAGATGAACCATTGCAGCCTCGGACACGGAGGGTCACATCAAATGAATTAACAAAGCAACACTGTGTGACCAATGGGAAATGTCTTAGTGGAATCAGAACCATGAAGAGAAGCCATGATCTGTCTGTCACCTGACAGGCCCCCACTGCGTTTACTGCTGTTTTTATATTGCGGGTGAAAAAGATAAAATCTTAAAGAATCTTCGTCATCTGTTAAAAATGCCAGTTTGGCTATGAAAAGAATTTTTTGTGTGTCACTCATCAGTGTCCTTGGTTGACATGCAACGAAGGACACCGTCAACCAGTTTATGCCGTGTTACTCAAGTGTCTCTATCTTCAATGAAAGTGTGTGTAAAGTTCTCTGCAAGTTCTGAGTACGAGCAGGTTTTGAAATAGTGATGCAATAGATACGTTGTAATAAAACCTAAGGAGTGTTTGCCCAGTAAAAGTCTTTAGATATCAAATCGAAAGTAAACTGTCCCGGAAGCTCGAAGTCATTGTGGCAACAAAAGCTGTAACACAATGGATGTCATGATATTTATATATTCAACTAGACTCCCAATACTTTGTAGGTATGACCCTTTATCTTTACGTGTGCAATCAAGCAGTAACTTCAGGGTTACTACTATTCATGCACTTCATAGTGATAGTAATACCACCCTAACTGATACTGGTTAATTATTAATACAGGGTTTTGTACTTTGAGGTATATTGTGTTTATTTTGTAGAGATTCCATTAAAAGTGTGAGGTCAAGCAAGGTCGATCATATATCATTGGCCACATCACACATTCCCTCTGTTGCTCTTCAGTCTGGATCATCTTTTAGCAAGCCGACACTAGTTTTCTATGTTCGGTTAAGTGTTCAACAGTCAGGCAGTAACTGGCTTTAACTACAAACAGTACCAACAGCTGAAACCTGCTTAACGACTGAATGTGAGCTGGAGCCAGATGGACAATTAAGCTGATTCATGCCTGGCTGGTAGTTCCGTCCAAAAACAAAGACAGGAATTCCTACGTGTGATTAAGGTCTTGATGTGTTTGTTTGTTATATCCACCAACTGAACTGAACTGGACTTTGTCATGAACTGAATTAAATCATCCTAAGATAACAGACTTAAAACAGGTGTGAAAGAAAACCCCTGTTGGAATTTGAGCTGGATTAAAAGGGACTTTGTGAAAAGACTTTTTACTAAAGAGTTTATGTTTGGTTTTTCACATGTTCATTCATTTTCGTTTTAAACAGTGAATGACTACATTTAAAAACAAAGCAAAAAGAACTTACATGAAAACAAAACCTGACTGATCAATTTGAGACACCAGGACAGACCTGGCTCATCCCTAATAAAATACTAGAAGACAAGGAGTCACAGGTCATCTGGCCGGTGGTGCAATGGTCTCCTTCACACGCATCCCCACGTTGCACCACATTTTCCCTTCTTGCATCTCATTCTCACTTCTCCTGTTCTTGTTCTCTCTTCCTTATTCTCCCTTTACAGCAGAGTTGAGGAAGTTGGAGGGTCTGAAAACCATCGCCGTGACTACGAATGGCATGAACCTGGCCAGACTTCTGCCCAAACTGAAGGATTCCGGCCTCGACCTGATCAACATCAGTCTGGATTCACTGGTCCCGGCCAAATTTGAGTTCATTGTCAGGCGGAAAGGTACGTTAAAGTGAAAGTTGTTCAACAACTGAGAGATAATTATAATGTCAGCTGTTGTTGGTTAGCCAGGGGTGAACCCAGAACCTTCCCGTGACAAGACAACCCGCTCTACCTGCAGAGCCAGTTGTAGTCATGTGAGATGTTTGAGTCTCCTGCATCATATTCTTTGAAATGTAGTGTTGGTCTGAGACTGTAATTGAAGTTTCCTTAACGACAGCAGTGTTGAATCAGATAGTCAATGATTGTCAGGTTGTATACTTCCTGTCCTCCATCATACTTTCAACTGGTTTAATCAACTGCTGTTGTTTAGACTGAATTCATGTCTTACCTGTGGAAAGTAGGGTTTAAATGTGGCTCTGCAGTTGCAGCTCTCAACATGGTGTATTCATATTAGACTGATGTTGTAGGTAAATCCAGTTACAGATGGCGTCTGTAAGCCGATGTGGGAGGAAGGTGACAGTAGGGCGATGCTCTGGGTGGTTGGCGTGTGAAGGGCTGGCACAGATGGACCGACTGAGATTAGGAGATAAGGGAGAGCTGTGTAACTTGGAAAATACAAAGTCTGAGCCTGTGTGCTGATTGTATCAAACATCAAATATGAGCCAGAAATCCATCTGATATATTAGGTGTGATAAGTACCCCTGTTTTAGGAGAGTAAACCTCGGCCTCATCCGGCTACACTGACGCCTCTGTACTGCAGGTGAAAACAAATGATAAGTGTGATCCTGGCGGAGGATTCTGAGAGATGAGTTTTAAATGTATGTGGAGATTTCTAGTTTTAGCTGAGTCAGATGTTGAAATGCAATTTTATTTATAACGGAGGATAAGATGAGCCTGAATCACTCACTGCATTTCTGCCTGAGATACGATCCAGTCGCAGAGTTCCTGATATCAATGTATCAATGTATCAATGAAATGTTGATATTTTACTGACACTTTAATCTTTCATCTCAGGGTTCCATAAGGTGATGGAGGGCATCAATAAGGCTGTTGAAATGGGCTACAACCCAGTCAAGGTACTTTGTTCTTTATATTTCACATTGTTTATTGTTCTGCATTCAGGTTCAGTCATTTTAAAAACATTCATTGTGCACCTTTAAATAATCCTCTTGTAAGTTCTTGTTTCTTGCATCAACAGTATAGACGGCTGTAAATCATGTTTACTGCTAGAGACTTTATAGTTGTTGTCTAACGCAAGAAAAGTTCATGTCTTTACAGCAAAGACATTTCTGATAGGTCCTGTCAGGACAGCATAAGATTCACATAACTCCTCTTCATCAAACCCTTCACTGACCCTCTGATCTGTATGGAAGCAACTGCCATGTTTCAACACATTTATTCTCAAGTCTCTTTAATGTGTCGCCCGTCTGTAACACACTTCTGGACCATCGCCTGTTGTCGTGTGCTGCCCGCTGCAGGTCAACTGTGTGGTGATGCGAGGCCTCAATGAAGATGAGCTCCTTGATTTTGTCGCGCTGACGGAGGAGAAGCCTCTGGAGGTGCGCTTCATCGAATACATGCCCTTCGATGGTGAGCGCTCCTCTCACACGATGTCTGGAGAAGATGAAGAAGTGTCTACGTATTCATTAAACCAGGAGGATAGAGTGGAGACATTGAGAAACACGCATCCAACAAGATCGAGAGATTAGTTTATTATTATCCTTAAAAGGAAATTAAAGCCACTTAACAAGAAACAGCGAGCTGGATAAAAGTGAACAATAGAGTTGAAGCTAAGTTTTATACAGCGACTAAATAAACAAACTCACAAGACAAATGCAATTAATACATTGAATTTAAATACTGTGACCCAAAGTGACCTTTGTGTAGCACAACTCTTTTGTCCTGACTTGTTTGACAGTAATTCTGATATTTGTATCCAATAAAAAAAGCTCTTAAATATTCAAGACAGTTGAGATGTAACGTAACAATAATCTTCTCACTGGTCTGGTCTGTGACCTGAGAGGCTGCTCTCTGACCGGATGGTTGCAGTCTGGTTTTGTTCCTGGGCCAGAGCCATGTGGCAGCAACACACAGGAGGAGAAACCGAAACTCAAGGCTGTTTCTTTCTTTTCTTTTGCAGCCAGCTAGTGGCCGTTCAGCGCTACTGCAGCTCACACAAACAGTCTGACATCTGTTATTCAGACTTCACTTCACTGACACATAATCATAAATATTTACTTGTTTTTATCGTGTTAGACTGTGAACAGTCTGATGGCTAACAGGGTTATTTTCATAGCTAATGGCTGTAATGGTTCTAATAAGCTCCTGTAGTGGAAACTATTTAGTATTTTGAAGTACTTTAGGTATCCAAGTGTGCTAAATGAAGTGTTCAAAATGTTGTTAATGTGTGATATCTATTCAGATAAGTTGAACTGATGTGCTGATACACGTCTCTGAAATGTTGGCAGGAATCACTGGTTGTTACCCACAATGCCTTTTGTCGTCTCTGCAGGCAACAAATGGAACTTTAAGAAGATGGTGAGCTACCAGGAGATGCTGGACCGCATCCGACAGCAGTGGCCCAAATTGGAAAAGATTCAGACTGGACACACAGACACAGCCAAGGTGATTGTCTCAATGTCCTGAGCTAAACGCTGCTGAACAGCACTTGGATGACGCCAGAATCATTGTTGTTTGGAATTCCTCTAAGGGAACCGTGATCGAGGAAGTTGTACCCCAAAGTCCAGTTGGTTTGACGAGTGTGATCGCCCCGTGTGCAGTGTCTTATGTAGATCGCTCTCAAGGAAACTCATTAGACACGTTTCTCCTAAACAGATGTTTAAAGTGCCGGGCTTCAAAGGACAGGTGGGCTTCATCACTTCCATGTCCGACCACTTCTGTGGCTCCTGCAACCGCTTACGACTCACTGCGGACGGCAACCTCAAGGTAACGCTGCAGTTGGGAATGTTTATTGCAACATATACATTGACTGTGTATCTTTGAGTCTCACTGTTTAACAGCCCTCCCGTCTGTCTGCAGGTGTGCTTGTTCGGTAACTCTGAAGTGTCCCTCCGGGATGTGTTGCGCTCCGGAGCACCAGATGAGGAGCTCCTGCAGATCATTGGGGCTGCTGTGGGCAGGAAGAAGAAACAGCATGCAGGTACACTTCCTTGTACACACTCCACAGTCCCAGCTGCACACCTGTTCCACCTCTACCGCCTCCTTCTTCATGCATGGACACATTGTTCAGTAGTACATGTGACTATAATCTCCATTCATCCTCCTCCTCCTCCTCCTCAGGCATGTTCAGCATCTCACAAATGAAGAACAGACCTATGATCCTCATTGGTGGGTGACACGGCTGTACGTATAAATCTCTCTCACACACACGTATGTTTCTTCTCCGTCATAATTTATTCAAGCTCTTATGATGATCATGAGGTAGCTGTACTACTCTGTCATTCAGCATTTGCAGAGTATGCACAGTAGATTTTGGAATGAATAATTCAGCTTCATCTAAATGTGAATGTCGTTGTTAAAGGGTCTCCTCTCAGTAATGCTCTCTATATCCAGCAGGCAGCACATCCCAACCACCTTTGTCTCTGCCAAAGTCACAAGGCAGCCAGAGGGCTCTCCCCATTGTTTGCCGCATTACAAACAACACATTCCTCTCTCCGACATCAACTCCTCACATGTGCCATTCAGGCAGCGGGAGAGTCGTGAACAGAGAGGCTGTTCTGGGCCTTCCAGCCTCCACTGCTTCAATACAGGCAGACCACTTCTGCTGCTCCAGAACCTTCACGACGGGGGGCGTCCATCTTTTGTCACATATCAACCAAGAAAAGACGGACGGCTTCAACACTGCAGCGCCCTGTCACTCCTCTGTTGCTCTAACTTTGCCCATTAGTCACACAAAAACTGTAAGTTACGCTACACAAACAAACAATACAGGAAGCCAATACGCACAAATCCAGGGTCCCAGTACGTTGAAGGGCTACTTACTCAGGACCCCAGGGACATCTACTTTTTGCACACGACTAGTGAATGCTACAATAAACCTCCAACATCACAGTGTCAGACTCTGCCACAGTAAAACTTCCAGCAAAAACCCCAACCTCAAACTCACACAATCAGGCAAGTCAGCCTCAAATACCTTCAGCCGTCACCTGGACGACCAAACTGAAGCCCAGCTGACACACACAGACCCGCAAGGCAGAGCAGCCATGGTGGATGTTGGCGGTAAACTTCCCACACGACGAGCGGCCACGGCCCGCGCCACCGTCATTTTGGGCCCCGTTGCGTTTCGTCTGCTGCAGGATAACCAGCTAGCTAAGGGCGACGCGTTGGCCGTGGCGCAGTTGGCTGGCATCATGGCTTCCAAACAGACGTCAGCCCTCATCCCGCTCTGTCACCCGCTCCCTTTAGATCACACCGCCGTCAGCTTGGACCTCGATGAGCTACAAGACGCGGTGGTCATCACAGCAACCTGTCGCACCACAGGCAAGACAGGAGTTGAGATGGAGGCTTTGACAGCGGCTTCTGTGGCTGCTCTGACTGTCTATGACATGTGCAAGGCAGTGAGCCATGACATCATCATTTCAGACATAAAGTTGGTCAGTAAGACCGGCGGGAAGAAGGACTTTAATCGTCACCATCCTTGAGCTTTACCACCATCAGTGAATCCAAACTTCTTCATTCTAAGAGGAATAATATTACATGACAATATTATTATAATATTACACAACATTATCTATATATGAAAATATATGTCATCAGAAGAATTGTGAAACATCTGATAGCAGCTCACCTGATTGGCTGGTCCAGGAATCTTTACTACAGTTGAATTACTTGTCCTGTAACTTATCCCAAACAATATGAATCACGCAGCTGAACAATGTTCATGTTGAATTAGACTTAGCAGTGCTTTGTAGATGAATTAATTTCAGTGTCATACATATTGTAGTTTATTTCCTATTAACATACATCTGACAGAAGTGCAACATGTGAGGCGAAGTACAGCTGCAGTAATCCATTGTAGAGGATTCACTTACTAGATTTGATTTACTACTGTCCTGTTCAGTCTACCTCTGTGTACTGGGAAGCTTGGATATTTGTACTTCTACCATAGTACAAGAGAGGATGTCAGTGAAAACACTATTCACCAGCTGTTATATAATAGCTTCTCTACTACACACACTATTTTTGTTTGATTTTCGCTCAAATTGTTTCCGTGTATGAAAACTGCATGAAGTGCCTGGTGGCATGTTGTCTGACGCATCCTCCATGTTCTGTTGGCCTCATTGACTTTGTCAGAAGTATCGTGGATAATATCTGTTCTGCACTGTAGACCTGTAGTTGTAGTATTCAAGCACTTATTGCTACTTTTTGTATCATAACAAACATGTGCAATTAATTAAATTCACTCTTCCGTTATGATCTGTGAAGACGTACAAATAAAATACAGCAGAAGTCTTAAGATCCGCTTTCCTCCAGAAAGATCCCTCTGTCACTCTGTCCAATTAATACAATTATGAATGCAAGTGGTGGATATTTATAATATATTTTCCCGTATAAACAATCAGTACTTCTCTTATATCTTAACTTTTAAATGAATTTGAAAATGTTGAATTTCAGTGTTGTTAACCAGGTCAGGTTCCTTTATGCACTAATATCACTGGAATCACAGCAGATTCCTGTCTGTCGTGGTGATTTACCCTCAAAGTTAATACAAGCTGAAGATCAGTCAGTGTAGCGTTTCATGGGTTTATTTCACCCACAAAATGAGAGGCAAGCAAACAAAAGAACAATGTTGTCTCCTGGGAGCTCCGGATGCTCAGTTCCTTCAAACCCTATGAAGCCCTGCACCCTCATGCTGCTCACGCATGTGAAGATCAAGCTATTAGAGCTTTCTGATGTATTTAATTCAATGGTTGCAAACAGATCAGTAATAATAGGCTTCCTCTTTCCTGCTTCTGTGGATTGTGATTTTCTGCCCTCCTGTGGTCGCAGCTGGAACTACAACACAACCTGATTCAAAGGAACATACAGATGAAATGTGATGTTATTCTTACAGGTATCACTACTAGTGTTTATATATTATATTAGTGCAAATGCTTGTAGTATTCATGATGTTCATTTGATAAATAGTTCACAGCCCTGTATAATTATAGAATGAAGGGCTCTTTTAAATACATAATATAATCATTCTCTCCTGTGTAAACATACACACCTGATACTAACACTCATCTCAACAAATGATCCTGAAAAAAACAATCACTTGTAAGGGACCAAAGTTTATTGCAACCCTACAAAAGACACAGGGTGAGAAAAATACAAAACAAAGTTTGATTTTAGAAAGAAGATTCTCATTCTTCTACAAGTCTCCATCATACACGGACCACAGTTGAATTATTCATATTTTTAATATAACATTTTGTTGTAATGCTGTGTGTACATACAAAATATAGCAAACTAAATAAGGCAAATAAATAGAGGTACAATTTACAGGAAAATGGAACATTCCTCAATGTTTTAATTTTTTTTTAATTTTTTTTTTTATCTCATCTCAAACATCAAGAATGGTGTACAAAATACTTTTTTTTTCCCCGACTGTACATCTTTCGGTGGAGGATACTTTTTTTTCCATCCATAAAAATACTGACTCCTCACAATTATACAACCTCTAAAAGTGGGTGCAACGTTTCTCAGGCAGTACAAATTGTGTGTTTCATATTGCAAGCAATTTCCTATTAAAAGTCAATACATCACACTTTGTACACCCTTCTATTGGGCATGCAGGTTGATGCCAAGTGCATGTTTCGACAGACATGTGGTGGTGTCAGAAAACATTCAATTTATTTGTACACCTCAAAAGCGGATGACACGGACAGATAAGGCCTTTAAACTCAATCTACTTCTGTTAAGTACAATAGGAGCATCACCTCTTCGTGTCTGTGTCCTCCACCATACCATCTCTCTCATCCTGACTATTATGCATTTCCAGCGGCCCAGCCGGAGTCCCAAACCTCACTTGCCCATTTCTTCTTTCCTCTTCACACAATATTTTCTTTTAGCACCACTCTTTTGTTGCACCCTCCTCAGTTCAAAAGGGGTCTAAGCCCTCAAAAATGACGCTGCAAATGGAAATGTCCCATAATAAAAAGTGCATTGAACAAGCTACTAATTTCATTCCTCCGATTTCCATCTTTACACTCCAAAATCAGCCAGTCAATGGCCAAATAATCGTCCAAACATGTAACAACACAAACATGTAATAATACTGACAATGGTGCAAAACCCCTCAGTAAATAGTCTGCACTACAATACGGGTTAAAGCTCTGGATTAAGAGTTTAAAGGGGCTGCCAAAGTCTGATATACTAACTGATTAACTGGAAAGACAAAAGGAGCATAGGTTAGAAGAACAGCTCAAATATACAGAAGATGCTGGTTAAAGAATAAGCAATCATATGTCACCCCCCCGGTAGGTTTTCGGGAACATGTGTTCAAAGTGTCTGAAGGTTCGAGTCGATTTGGTTTACCAGTTAATCTCTAAGTGTGGGAGGTGGAAGTCAAAGATCCTCTCTGTGCTGCCTCGTGTCATCTTCTCGAGCTTCTTTCTGCTTCAGTTTGACGAAGTATTAAAGGACAGTGCCAGGACAAGCAGTCTGTGAAATAATAATTACACTTTAAAGCTATTGCAAGTCCAAGTCCAACTGCTGGACTCATATCAGGGGACCGTAGAGAGTCTTTGTGCTGGGGTCTAGTGCCACACCATGTTAACAGGTGGGAGAGCTGCATTGTACTGCATAGGATGTCACATCGAACACAAGGAGCATCTTCTAATGCCACAAGGTGGCGCCAGCACGTCTAACGTCCAACTGTCAGCTGCAACTAAACACAAAACTAAAACACAGTAAGAGGAATGGTTCTTGTGAAGACGGAGTCAGAGGCACTTCAAGAACAGAAAAGCTGTCAGAATGAAAGAACACGGACAAATGATAATTGACTGGTTAATTGTTGAGTGACGGGTTGATCAATTCCCTCAGAAACAAAATAAGGATCAACATAAACGTATCTGGTCTCTTTCTCTTCAAAACAAAATGTATAATCAAGTGCTTGTTGAATCAAGTGCATTGGGGGTACTAGGGAACAGTATTTACTGTATCTGTTAATATACTCTTAATACTGTTGTGCAAATCAAATGAGCTTGTCAAACTCAGCCAAACTAAATACAGTGAGTATATATGACAAATAAAGCTGTGGAGAAGAAGCCTCAGTTTTCTGATTATTAGCACATCCCTGCAAGGCAGGAGGTTCTACAGAGGATGTGTCTACTTCTAAAGTTGCACACGTCCCATGCATGTGGATGTGTGAGTGGTACACACTCCATGAACAAAAATATTACAGCCATACTAATTGGACATGTGATATTAGCTTTGGAAACCCCCACAAACTTCAAGGAATAGACCTTTTCACAGCAGCCGTATTTGACATGAAATAGCAGGTAAACACACGTGTTACTAAACACAGTAATTAATTAACCTAAAGACAACAAACCTTCTTTAATGTGATGAGTAACTCCCATGTTTATCTGCTAGTTCATGTCAATGTGGCTGCACCGTGTTTCCTTTCCTTCTCCCTCTCTAGGGATTCAATGAGTGTGTTGCATTCTACCTGCTAACATGGAGATGGATGTTAACATGTGGTGTATGACTCTGGTTGGTATCTTCCACGGCCGAGCCCTCACCCCAAGATGAGAGCCTGTTTGTGCATCACCATGTTGCACTGAGTGGACCACATCCACCTACATCGCAGCCTCGGTCAGATCTGCAGCTACAAGTTTACAAATGTATATCAAAAAATACGACTTTGGACACTGTCCCAGCTTGTCTGCAGCGCGGCGGGTTGACTCCTGTTTGTCCTCAGTTATTGCAGCGGTAGATCGCCTATGAAAAGGATGTCTTGACATAGAAAACATTGAAGAGAAGCTGCACGAGAGGATGGAAGTGGGGATTGTTTTCTACAAGGCTCTCTCAGGCTGCTCTTTGCGCGCTGTGAGACTCGACATTGCAGTGTCAGCTAGAATCTTAGAGAACTAAGCGTTACGTGTAGTGAGTGAAAACATCCTCAACTGGACTGATGGCTCCGGCTACACGGAAAATGTTTAGCACCAGCAGTAAAAATACTAAGGATGAAAATCATTAAAGGTTCAGTGACAACTTTTGGCCCCCCCTATAGGTGAGTCCACATGAGCTGCATTTCATTTGCAAAACATGAACCTTTAAGACTGATGATGGAGCAGGGAGAGTAAACAACCTGAAGTTTGTGCCTTTAGGGTTCAGACAGGAACGTTTGGAGCCATTTCTTTCTAAATGGCTTTCCTTCATTATCTTTGTTGGAGCTGTTGGGTACAGAGAGGACGTCTCCGGAGGGCGTCTCCAGAGGGCGTCTCCAGAGGACGTCTCCAGAGGACGTCTCCAGAGGACGTCTCCGGAAGACGTCTCCAGAGGACGTCTCCAGTGGGCGTCTCCAGAGGACGTCTCCAGAGGACGTCTCCAGAGGACGTCTCCGGAAGACGTCTCCAGAGGGCGCTCTAGGTCAGATTGTGGATCTGCGAGTGTAAAGGTAGGCAGCAAAGCTACAGTGCAAACAAGACATACAAGTGTGAAAAGGACTTTTTGTTTTTACATAAAGCGCGAAAATGTGTAGAAATTCACTTCAACAGCACTGTGAACCTGCGACACCAACAAACGATGCATTACACGTACAAAACCCAAAAATGCCATGAAAACATAAAAAACCCTCTACATCTTTGCAATTAGCATGTCTGCATTTAGATATAAATATAAACGCCTAATTGCAGTGTGTTATTATTAATACATTTACATGTGTTTCCTGTCTGCTTTGGCACTGGTTAATGCCAGAACAATGTTGAAACCACGCGAGAGTGTAGGAGGTGCTTGACACCGTGTGGCACAGTCTTCATTTTGTTAGGTGGATCAAGCTGTTTCCTTGAGACTAGTGTAGCTGAGGATGTACATATGTCCTTGTCGGGAACACTGTGTGCTGGATGAGGCCATCGGGATAAGGGACACTCCCCAGTCATGTGACCACCCACCGGCTCTTTCATCACTCTACATCTGGGGGACACTTGAAGCAAAGCAAACATGGCAGTGGAGGTGTGTCCTAGTTCCCACATCGAAGCTTGATGTTTCCCTGGTTTTCAAACCTGCAACGCAGAGTCTTGGCCTTGTGTCTATGTACAATGTGACTTGTTGATCCCAATGTCCTACGTGTTTCAGAGCCAGAGAGGCAAAAAAAAAACTGCTCCAGCACCGAAGAACTTACTAAGGAGCAGCGAAGGGTTTGTGGGGGAAGAGCAGAGGGAAACAGGGAGGGACAGACAGGAAGAAGCTTGAGCACAGTGGTCAAAAGACATGGGAGAATGTGTCACAGTGGTCTGTCCATCCATTCGTCGATCCCAACTAGCCTACGTTCAGATCAGAAGATCGTATAACGTCCAGGACAGATAGGTTGGAAATATGCTCACAGTTCGAGACCTGGACTTCAGGTGTTCTACACCACGGCAGTATTTACGTGTATAGTGTTTTCTTATTTTCCTTCCTTTCTCCTGACCTAGTAGTTGACCTTGGTGACGGCTCGTTCTCGACCGCCACCCTCCACCAGCTGGTTGACGGAGCGCTTGCGGTTGCGCTTGAATTTGTTCAGGTCCTTGTCGAAAACCTCACCGGATCGCAACGCAGAGACCAGGTCGTCGAATTCCCCCCCGACCTCCTCTGAAGCCCCGCCCTTCTTGGCCCGTCGTTCCCGCTCCCTCTGCTCCTTGAGCTGGGGAAGCAGAGAAGAGATCAGTGGGACAAATGAAAGATGGAACCACACCTCACTATAGTTACTATCGAGTGACTGTTGAGTGAGAAACATTTTTCCTCTCCTTGACAACATGATGAAACCAAGAATGTGTAAGTCTCGTCGCCTCACCATGGCCTCCATCCGTGCCCTCCTCTCCTCCTCGTCCTTGCGCCGCTGCATGTTTTCCAGATCTTGCCTCGCTTCCGTGAACGACTGGAGGAAGGTGTCGAAAATCCCAAAGAAGTCGTCAGGCTGCATCCTCCCCTCTTCTTCCCCGAAGTGCTTCAGAGATTTGGCAAACTGCACAGAGATGAGCATGAATATCATGTTTACGTTATGAGAACGCTGGTAGATAACCCTTAGATACTCTGTTTTATCATTTGGTTAAAGATGTACATGTGAGCTGGGATATACAGGCTGCACGTTGCTAATTTATTTGCACGCTTGATTGTCTCAGAAACTGCAGGGACAACACACCCACACACACAATACCACACACTCACACACACACACACATTAACACGCAGGGAGAATGACTGCATGATTTGACCACCGTATGTCCACCCTGTTCAGTCCAAGCTGTCCAGTGATCAGTGCCAGGATGACGCCTGCAGCCAAACCTTCCCTACATTCCTGCACACTGCTTCATGCTGCAGACTCTACGGTCGCAGAGGACAAGGAGACCAAGCCAACGTCCTTAAACACGACAATGTTTCCCCTGCTGCAGGAAAAATACAGACCGAATACCAGTCAATCCTGGTTCCACTGAGTTCTATTGGACAGTGACGTGCTGAGGAAGCGTTTTGTCTGATGATACATGACAGAATGACGAGCAGAAAACGACACACAATAGTGTAGTTTTGTGAGAACCAAGTCAAGAGTTTGTTATGTTAGTAAGCAAGGAAAAAACAGAGCGAATTGCCCTTCTCACAAATAATAAAGTTGTTTGAATCTCATTTCCAGCCATTACAGCTAATTATCTTTAAAGAGTTGTAATTGTCGCATTTGAATCTTCAGGTTGGTTGAGATAAAGGTATCAGTAAAATTATAGTATTAAGTATTATCAGTAAAGTTCATTCTTTGGCCACTTGGAGGCAGCAGAACACGAAATAAACACTGTTATCACCTTTGTTCAGGTGATTGTGGTGACCAGCAGTCGTGTAGTTATACAGCGACAGAAAAACACAGACGTTCACTAAGAGTCGTGTCTGTTAATGGGACAAAAGGTAAGTTCAATATTTACTCTCCTTTATTAAATAGGACTCTTTAGCAGAGTTTGGAATCCGAAACAAGCATCCAAACTAGACTTTAATAACTGTATAGTTGAGAGAAACAAGCCTGCAATAATAAGTTTCTAATGTTGCATCTGGCAAACAATTAGTTTTCTTTAGACTTCTTTACACTGTTAATTATATATAAACACATACCAGTGTAAAATGCTCAGAGACAACCAACATTAAAGAGTATAAAGTAGTGAATTAATAATAAAGTACCATGAAATAGAAAGAGCCTCGTCTGCAAGAAATACTTCAAACGTACATTACTTGCATAATATTCTTTAATGCTAACTTTTGATGAGGATGGATGTGCACGTACAGTTGGGACTAGTCCCGTCTATTTGTAGTGCTTCATAAAGGCCCAGTGGAGCTTCTGGCGGATGTAGAAATACAACGAGCGCTTGAATATGAATAATCGAATAACGTCTACATAGAGAGCAGCGATCTCTGCTGTACTTCACTCCTGGTCTCTTCTCTTGTCCCCAGTGGAAGTAAAGTGACAGATCACATCATGCTAGTATACCGAGATGGAGGATGCAAAACCATCCTGTCATTATGGGCTGGTCACCATGGCAACCACGTCAACCCAATCCCTCCTGTAATTATGTGTCTGGTCAAATCTGTTTCCTCTCGTCCCCGTGGGTCTGTTCTAAATAGGTAAACACACACACACACACAAACACGCAAACACTGAATGGAGACTATGAAGTATCACAGATGTCGCATACAGCATACAACACACACACACACACACACACACACACACACACACACACACACACAAACATAGAAGTCTGAATGGAGCATATGAAGTCACACAGATGTAGAACACACGCAAACACAAACGCACTGAATGGAGAAGAAGAAGTCACATAGATATGGCACACAACAAATATACACACACACACACACACACGGAAGTCTGAATGGAGCATATGAAGTCACATAGATGTAGAACATACGCACATGCACACACGCACACAAACTATAACTTCCAACTACTTCACACTTTCTCTACTCATCTTACAGGACTCTAATTCCTACAGTGCGCAGGACACTGAAAGCCTTCCGTTACGGTACAGACTCTCTCATATTTGTTTATCATCCAAGTCGAATCAAGCCCCTCCCCCTGGCCACGTTAACAGCCTGCCAGCTGAGCCGCGCCGGCTTATTAAAACCAGGAAGAAAAAAGTTGAGTAATGGTGTTAACAGCTAAATCTTTAAGAAGGTGCAGCTGGAGGTGGAAGCTCCAATGAAAATGGGCAAGTGGGAAATAAAGTGTTGATTGTTGATGCTGAGCTAGAAGTGAAAGTGAAAACAAAACATTGCTGATGTGAGGAGGAATAACTTAAGTCACAAGCTCCTGTATTAAAATGCTTGTATTGCATTTAATTTTCAGCATTATCACTTGTATTTGTACACAACATTATGAATCAAACCCCATTTTTACATTAGAATCCACAGAGTTGTGCTGTGATGGAGTCACAGTCTCACGTGGAGCCTCTGCAGGTTGATTCTGGTACTGCAGTGAAGAGCTGAGACTAATGGCTGTTGTTCAAGAGGGGGAACCTACAAGAAAAGACTTAAACTCTTCAGTGTGCTTTGAAATGGTTGAAAAAGGACAAAAGAGTGACTCTAAGAATATCAGCTGTTATTAAAGGTCCAACCCTTCTACTTTATTATTCAAATTACTGACCTGACACCTGCCTTCATCCCACTTTTAGAACTGAAATATATACGGTGTTCGTATTCCCTCTTCAACAGCACATGTGGTGCTGGAAGATATTAGTTCTGTTTGAAAAGGAGCCTCCTTGCTGTTGGATCGGGACTGAATTGTGTATTGTCAGTAGACCTGTCAGCGTGTGGGTGTGTGGATGTGCTGTTAAGTATAAACCCGATAAATCTCTCTGGATGAGGGAAAAATCCCTTCTGTCCTCTAGGAACCTCTGTCCCAATAACCCACATGACCTTGGACAACTGTAATCCTTTGTAATGTATGTAGTAGTGTCTGGTGATGGTTTGTGTGTGTCTCTCGCACACCAATAAACACACACACACACATATATATACGTTGCTGAGAGGCTTAATGCGACTCAGTGGATTTCCTGCTCTGTTTAGTCATCCTCTTCTTTAGACTGAAATGTTGTGTGTACTCCCATACATCAATATTTGTATTCCACTGGAAACCTAACAGAGAGTCAAGGAGCTTTGAGTTAATGCGTCAGACTGCCCACTTACCAACAACACACACACACACACACACACACACACACA